>DWNH01001273.1:0-11769 GCA_018249895.1 Tiana niger
GAATTTACGCGGGAAAAACTCCTATGCATATTTTTTGGATAAGTTCCCCGAAGCGAAGCGAGGGCGGGTCCACTAGTCTACCTATAATTTTACTTCATCTTGGAGGTTTTAAAACCGTTTTCGATTCCGAATTTTCTCATGCACACATTTGTTAGTCATTCCGTGGATTAAGTCTGCAGCTGCTCATGTTAAAAATCGCTGAACCAGAAATTATGACAAAGCACAAAGGTTTTAAATCTTGCGGATTTTGCCATTAGCAAACATGGAACATTGTGCGATGGAGTTCGTGGAGTCAATTTTAGTTCAATTTAAGTTGTGATGAGTCGGAAGTATGCCTTTATAATTATACCAACTTATCCGTGTATAAAAATTGCAATCATTCGCTTATCGGTGATGGAGGACATCTCGAGGTAACACCTACGTGAGAATTCCCCATAACATTCTGATAGGGCATTTGAAATTCATCAACACGTCATCACGTCACACATCAACCTACAAAGCAATGGCTTTTTCGTAGTAACTTAGCAAATAAAATGTTTACAAGCTAAAACTATGTTAAATATAAAGTTTACAATAATTGTTCATTAATATATTGCGATGTAAATTACGTCGCTTAGTCTTTCTTGTGCGTCGTAACACAATTATTTTCTTTTGTAAATAAAGTTGATTGTTTATTTATTATTTACCAAAACTTACACAACTAGATTACATTGTAAAACTAATAATTATTTTTCTTGTTACGATTTATAAAATGGAATTTTATGAAATGGCATTGCATAATTAAAATATTAGTATATCCACCCATATTAATAACTTCAAGAAACTTCAAGTAAATATGTATAACGAATTTTTATACGTATATGTAATTTATTCTGGTTAAAAGTTATATTTTGAAGAAGTTTCTTGACTTATCATCGACTTCTTTGACTTTCGATTAGTCGACTTTAAACATTGTACATTTGCGTTGCATTGCGAAAGTTAACAGTGTTTACAAGCGCAAGTTTGATTGTATTGTACTAAAGTTAAGTTTGTATTGTTGCAGACAACGCGGCAGGGTGGCGGCGTCCAAGTATGGCGGTGGCGGGGTGTCTCTCGGTTCCGGGGTGGCGGTGAGGCGCGGCATGAAGTGCGGTGGCGTGGGCGGCGACGAGCTGCTGCTGGGCGCCTGCTGGCTCGACCCTAAGCTCGACGCGCAGTCTCCGCCCCCCACCTGCGACCTCCTTGACTCCCTTCTAGCCCCTCAGCCGCTCGCCGAACTCAAACCCCTACCCCCTTTCACTGGATACACCGGCCACTTATCTATCAACGGAATCTCCGGACATCACTTCCACGCTATCGCGCAACGCCTTCCAGAAGAGAACAACAACTACCCCACGCAGAGTGGTTACGGCGCTGACCACGACGTGGTCTCATCGTCTACTTGCGCAGCTGAATCTGAACCTCCTGACCTAGAAGATGTCAAGCCCTTTCCTTTAGACGCACCAGACACGAAACCGTTCGCCGAAACCACTGCGCCGGGCGCGGCCGACTCGTGTGCACGATCTTGCTCACCACCAACTAAACTGTTCGACGATGGCCACAAACAGGATATGTACGACATTAGCTCCATAGAAGATATCGCTGCTATAATTGGCTCCGCGATAGCAGATACTACCGTTTCGTCCCAACCCGAAGATCCTGAAAGAAATGACTCGAGAGACAGTTGGATGGACATTGACGCTTGGATCGCAGGCGCGTGTGGTCAGCACGGAGATAAAATAGTACCACAAGACCTCGCGGAATTCGGTTTACCAAACTCACCACCGCCCTCACAAACAAGTCATCATTCAGGTCTTGATTTTCCATGTAAGCCGGGACAGGATTTTTCGAAAAGCTCTGAATTTTTGCAGAAAAATCTCGGTCAAGCCGGCTCTACTCTTCAAAGCCTGTTAACGCATGGCTACATGCCGCTTCTTCAAAATCGGCTCCAGAATGGTCCACCCGTAAAACAAGAGGCTCCGAGCTCGACGAGTTACGGAATGGACGTAATTTCAACATCGTCGCCTCCCGGAAACGCAGTATCCACAACAGACGGGGTCGGTGGTCTCTTGAACGGGAGATACGCTACTCATTACGCTTTAGGACTGAAGCCGGACGGCCTCTGCAGTCCGGAGAGATTACTAGGCTACCCTCACGCACATACCACGACAGTGACACCGTCAAATAAAAGTAAAAGGAGTCGAGCGAAGGCAAAGCCTGCGAACAGTAGCAGTCTTCATGGCAGCTCGCTGTCATTTCAATCAGCAACTGCTGCGGAGTTGAGTGGACTTCTGGGAAAGGAGAAACCGGTGCACCGCTGCGGGATATGTAACAGAGGGTTCTTGAACAAATCCAACATCAAAGTGCACCTCCGCACGCACACAGGCGAAAAGCCTTTCCGATGCGACGTGTGCGCAAAAGCGTTCAGACAAAAGGCGCACCTTATAAAGCATCAGCAAATTCACAAGCGGATCGGCAGGGACTAGGCGAAGAACTCCGACGCTAGCTCAAAAAGCATTTCAGTAGGTTAGTTGCGTGTGTGATTGTGCGTGTGACTGCCGTATCATGCTGTATGACTCCAGTTAACTCCCTAAGAACACTCTTTCACCCTGTAGTATAACTCCTAAGGACAAGTGCAATGTTGACTAGTTTTAAGCTCTCCAGATTTATTTGATGTAGATAATTATTGTTTATTGTTGCGTAGTGATGGGACTGTTCATCCACGATAGTCTAGTGCTAAGATAGATGCTCTTTGAGGGTAAAACTGTTTGAAGACATCGCTGGATCACAATTTCAAACCTCTTCAAAATATTTTTTTTTTTACGTTTAAGACAAAATTGTCTAAAGACAGTTTTGTCTCAAATAAGCGTTATCTTACTCATTTATTTAGTTAGTAGCCCTCTTATTGACGCCTAAGTTATTCCTCAATCATCACTAAATGTCTGAACGTTCGCTTCAAGCGCGTGCGTTTAGAAATCTTACTAAAATAACTTTCGAAATTTTATGTTTTATGTGAATGCTTACTCCGATTACCTACTTATAGTCAAATGTAATAAAAAATAATAATTAGTTTTATAATGTATATTATTAGGTACTTATTTGTATTATTTAGTAAACAAAGACAAAGCAAACGAGGCTAACAATCACTTCCAAGTGTTTAATTAATGTTCTAGCTTAATATTTTATGCGTTATTTTTTAATTTACGTTTCCTTCCAAAACAGTTATGGAAGCCAATTTTCCACACTCAAATAACGATGATTGCAGCACAACATCCGTCACAACTGAAAAAAAATGGTATTCAAAAGGCATGGCAGGCAAAATATTTTGATTGTTTTTACGATCTTTTGTTTTAAAAAAAATCAACAAATGCGAGATTGAATTTGTAACAAAATTATCACGATTTTATCTCTAATTATTATTATTTAGTAATTATCATACAAACGAAAATAGATATGATCATGCAAATTTGATAAACGTTTATGATAATGTTAACTTGGTGTATTTCTGCTTAAACGATGGAATAAATAATTTATATCCATTTTTTTTCAATGTATGTGTAATTTTGTAGTAGTATACTACCTTAATGGTGCAAAAAAATTGTGCGTAAGCACCTAACATTTTGAAATACATAATGTCAGAAAAATATAAGCAATTTCCATAAAAAAGCCACATTTTACACCTTTTCAAAAATAATATACTTTTTTTCTTTTTGGTTTTATTTTATTTCATATAAATTACAGAGAATAAAAATAAAAAAGAGAAACAAAAATACATGCCATGTCTGGATATTTTCAAATAAATAAGTATCGTAGCCTAACCTATCACAGGTAGCTACTCTGTAGAGTCCTTGCACACGCGATCCGATACCGCGTCCGGGAAACAAAGGAAAAAACGCATTCAATGTTCTAATAGTTGCGATCCGCTGTTACGCAATGGAACAAGCATTTAGGGCAAGGCAGAAAAAAACTGAAATATACGCATTCATGACGTGGAACACTGGGTTCGTATTGAAAAACAGAGTATTATATACATGATACTACTCAACAGTATAAGGAAAAAATATATTTATATGGGTATCGAGCCAAAATCATCGATCGTTTATCTTTTTTGTTTCCGCCAAACTTTACAAGATCGTCAGCGGATGCCTAGCGAGGCTAATCTGAAGATTGTTTGAAACTGTCGTCAAGATCAGTCCAGCTGTTTGGACTTCCATAGGGAACCTAAACATACATCGAGTTTTATATAAATAGAAGATTAATTTAACGATAAAACTCTACCTAGAGCTTCTCGTATTTCAAATTGATTACTGTAACATATTATTCCAACCAATATTTAAAAAGTGTATCCTATACTATAACGAATTACCATTAGAATGTGTTCATACAAATATAAGGATTTTTATGTGGCTTTTACCACAATGTATGTATATACGATACAGAATTTTCGATACTCATATTTACAAACTATACTAGTAATTTCGATGTACAGCATATTTTTGAATTACTTGTTGTTGTTCGACAATACTATGTAACCGATAAAGGAAATTCAATGGTAGTCGACGATTTCTTATAGTTATCTTAATATTTTTATTAGGAATGTGTGGGCTGATGCGTGCTAATGTTTACATATGCTCTAAAAGACATTATAGTACTATATTTTATCATACGACATAAGGTTCTTTAAGCATGATAATAAAGGGATTAGTCAATTTCGACATGCATAAATTACGCTTCCAGTCAATATTAGGTCCCGTTTAAGTAGAAAGATAAACGTATAAACGTCTGTACAGATAAAAACATTCGCCCGAGTATAAAAACCGCTATGCGTAATGACTTACGGCGTTGGACATGCTCAAAAACGGGCACTATAAATGTCTGTTTTCATTTTTTTTATTTTCTTAAAAAAACCACGCAAAATAATCAACAGGACGATCCACGTCCTCAGTAAATAGTAACAAGAACTAAAATTTTCACTTCTAACATTCCTTAACGTATTTATTTATTGCTTAAAATTACAACTTAGTCATTTAAGCGATGGCGTTATACTTCTATGTGTAAATGACGCAGATTTCAAATTTGAGTTGTGTAAGGCAAGAAATAAAATATTAGTTAACGTAATTACAGTTCCAATAACAAAAACTATTTTTATTGTTACAAAGATAACTGAATCGAATTTTTTAGTTTCCTCCATTGATAAATTTTGAATACATAATTTTTGACCTGTTATATAATAATTTTTAAATTCCGTTGTAATATTGATTGCCAACGCTTGACAAGGAATGAAGTCTTTTAGAATATCAGCGGTTAAACAACCGCTCTACACACTGTGGGAAGGACGCGCGTTTGTGAAACGCTCTACATTCAACATACTTATATATTTTGTTTAATAAATGAACCAGCTATATCGAACATTACGATTAAACAGATATAATTTTTTTCTTTTTGCTTTATATGACGTAAAAATTTGTTCAATTAAATATTATCAGTGTTTCACACGCGGCGTTTTCCCTCAGCGTCTGTAGACCTTAATAAAGTACCTTTTTAGTATTAAGGGTCTAGTACTTAAGTATTTATTGGTAATTTGTAATTTTGTAATTATTCTTATTGTAAATCCTTGTTTGTAGAGGTCCGTTGTCAGACAATTTGGAACAAAGTTAACTCATAACTAGCCGTTATTTTCTAACAAAGTTGTTTCGTCGTGCTCGGTCACAAATAATTTATTTTCAAAAGAGCAATCCAGCAAATTGATTGATTACAGTGATAGTGTTGAGTGGCCTTTATTATAATATTAGCGTACTTTTAAGAAGAAAATGTTATATTTTTGAAGAGGTTTTCCATTATAAGTAAATTGTGTAAATTAATGTAAAATAAATGGAGATTTTTGTTATGATACTTCTGTATTTATTATTTTTAAATCCACGGTAAAGAAACTCTGAAGCATACAAACAGTTGGGAAATCAAACTTTTACTAAAGATAATACGTAAGGCATTAACAAGCCTAAATAGGTCAAATGTGACAACATAAATATACACTAAAACAGCAGCTGTTCAGTACAAAAAACCTATTTAATAATATAAAAAACAGATTCATTAGATCAAGAGTAAGACAACACAACTAATTAGCCATAACTAGGCCAATATCCAAACAACCTTTGTTCGAGAGAAAGAGTTTAGTTCACACAAACGATTCCCGGGCGGAAGAAAGTCGGATGTGAAACGCGCGTTAAGACGACAAATGCCTTTTTGCTGCAAGGAGAAATTGCACAATGTCAAGTATACACACGTAAGTACGTAGGGCTGAGAGAACATCAGGTGAGTTATGTTCTAATGGTTTTTCTTTTGTCATGTTAAAGAGGCCAATATAGATTAGACTATATATGTATGTATGTATATGTAAGCGTACCATATCTATACAAATATTATAATCGGAAGATATTTTTGTATGTATGTTTGTATTATAATAGATATAAATAAAAAATATATATATCTTGGGACAACTCATACTCATCTGATCCCAAATTAGGCAGAGTGGGGATCGAACTCACGACCTCCCGTTTAGCAGTCAGGTTCGCTAACCACTTCAACACGAGGCCAGTGAGGTAACGATAAACGAAAAAACTACTTCACTTTTAAATTATAAGCAAGTAGTATATATTAGACTATATTTTATTTTAATTTATTTTAAGTTTAAATCATTACGAAAATGACAATAATGTAACTTGAGATATTAAAAATTTGGCAGTACCTGCTTTAGTCCTACCTAATATTGTATATAGATGCGTTGCGACATCTAAGGACTAAGATAGTCGCCTCGTGTTTAATGTACTCCAGCAACTACACTCATCTTCCGAAAATAAATTGTTTTACGGTAGAGTTGGGTGTGGCGGTGGTGCTCCACCGGGCGACTTGCCACCTTTCGTCAAATAAGTCGTTATCATTATTGAAGGTACGTTTGATAATAGCTACTCGTAGGACTTGTTGCCATGTATTGTTAAACCAACTTTAAAAAATTTCACAAGTGTCAATAGATAGCGTGATGTGGTTTTAGCAATACATTCAGAAGAAAAATTGAGTATTGGAGAGAAATACATTGTAGTTTTAGCTTGTATGAGTTCATTTATTCGTATATAAATGTCAGCCCGTACACAATGGAATATAAATTGTTATTTGTTATTGTAGTTATTTGTTATAAGTTATATTAATTAGTTCAGATTTTTTTTGACGTCACTAATTAAGTTTATTTTTGTATGTTAAACCCAAAACTAAAAAATCTTGAATATGCTACTAAAAGATACAAAGTTAAAAAATCCTATTTGCAACAGTTAAACAATTTAAGCTAAACATATAACTGATATTTCCACAAAATAGATATTAACTAACGACTACAAATTACCTTTTTGCGCGTGCGCACTCACAGGGCGCAAGAGAAAACGCACTCGTAGCGTCCACCGCACACAAGCGTAAAATGTCAACCGCTCGCGTGTTCTATTGAGTATGGTATGCAAAACAATTTGTGCAATATTTATCAATCAGTAAGTTTAATAATAATAAACTTTATTAACAAAATGGTTGTACAACACTAGTTTAAATTATCAATAACACTTAAAGTACAATGTATTAGTTTCTAGGGTTCATAGTGTTCGTTGTACTTATGCCCATGCTATGCATGGTCTGAGTAAATCTGCTATCTAATTTACTGCTAAAAATAAAAGAAACCAGCTAAAAATGATAAAAATCTAATTGGAAAATAGGTTTATTTTGTGAAAAGCCTAATTAAGTTTATCATCATTTTTAGTTTTGGCGTGTTATCATTTTTAAAACAAAGTGAAAATTAAATAACGCTAAAAAGACATGTCTCGTATAGAAAACACTAATTTATAATTTTTTTATTTTTATTATTTCTTATTATAACATGGTTATAACATATAGTTATACTATAACAGCCTTATACACTGTGCAAGTGTATGCTATTTATGTAATACTACTGATCTTTAAGATGTGTTTGTGTTCCTTACGATTCCAAAGATGCAATAGCTTATTAATAGAGTTTCGTATTCACCCTCACTATAATTAAACTTTAACCGGTCAATTTACAAATGCATTGATGTACCTCTTATCCGTTTCAAAAAAACCATTACAGAATTTTTAAAATATATAATTTTTGTATATTATAATTATATCAAGAACGTAGATAAAAAGGTTCGGGCAGAAGTAAAGTGCAATAGTTAACACCTACTGATAATTATGCAACTGTTAATTATTGCAGAATTGCAATAAATTGCGTTTGAACGCTGAAATAGGCACATTCGTTTCGGTTCTAATTACTATTTATGGTACCTATTATAAATTGTGATTAAATCTTTTATAATTTGATATAATTAATTGACTTTCCTAGCAATCAAAATTAAAATTTAATTTGATACAACGAAAATATATGTACATTTTACATTAGTATTTTCATCCGAAAATAATCGAATCTATGTTAACCTTAGAAAAATGCAAATAGTTCAGAAGGTACTTGTACCTTTGAAGGGATATTTAGTGTTAATTACGTATATTACGTAGTGTTAAGTACGTGCACCCCAGATGGGTATGGGAGTCTGAGGCATCAGTTCACTTCGGAAATGGGGTCTCTTGCTCAAAATAGTTTGGGAATCTCTGGTCTAAAGGCTGTTATTCAAATCGTTTATCGCTTTATATATATCAACAGGAGTTTAGCATTTTTTGAAATTTGTAAGATAAACGTCTCTGACTATTAAAAATATTATTATTATAAGGTCGCTTATGAGGTCGGTTTCAATTTTATTTTAGCACTGCCACTTGCAGGCATGGCCCATGTGCCCCATTGCTTTAGCTTTGCTTATTAGAAAAAAGTAGCAACCGAGCATGCAGACCACCTGGTATTCAGTACCTAGTGTCTACCACCATCAGAATCAGAATCAGAATCACTTTATTGTGGAATTTGAGTACATTCAGGTCTTATGTCAATATAAATATTTATCACAGGCCAAACTCCTGCCTCAAATGGGCGTACAATATTAACAAACTGAAAATTACATTCACATCAAATAGTATAAAAATCATATCTAACCTCAAATAGTACCGTAGTAATCTATGATCGTAAATAGTCGTAATTCCGTGCAGATTACATCTTACATCTACTACGATAAAACGTGTTCACCAAAAGTATGTAAAATCGCATTTAAATATTTGTTTATAAAATATCGCACAAGCCGCGTCTGCGAACGCTACCGGCCCGCACAGATTCTTTCTCCAACCTACTTACATAGAGAGGTTGATTTCACTCCGCCACGCAAACAGACACGGCAATACGTACACTGCGGAGTTGCGCTTATTTATGTTAGACCTAGTAGACAAATAAATAATTTTGTTAACAGTTACTACATAATAAACAAATAAATTTTGTTTACACAATATTAATTTATTGAATCATGTTTTTGAAGTTATACTTCTTTTGGCGCGTTAGGAAAAATGATGTGAGTAAATTTTTACGATGCGCACATCGACACGAAAAATCCCCACCCTGAAGTTAGCTATAGTCATCATTTAATTATTTAACTAGTAAATGCGTTATAATAAAACTTTTAATGTATTATATACCTTTTTTCTATTGTTAGTGTCGTTTTTTCTACAAACGTAGAATAAGGCGAAAGATAAAATTTTTAAAAAGAGTTTTATCTTGTTACGCCAAAGAAGCATAACTTCTAACGCGTGTACATAAGTACACACACACTTTTTTTTAATAAGTACATTATTGTTAATCATAAACGGGAATATTTTTTATTTACTAGTACATTAATACATATGGTAGGTAAGTATGATGGATATCATCTTATATGAACACGGGATTGACTCTGGAAAGTATCTAATATTAGATATTACGAGACGTAATCCACATTATTCCATCCTACGCCTATATTAAACAACGTCATCAATCCACCAATCGTATGCGTGGGTTGTTATTATGCGATTACAATTTTTATTGTACTAAAAGCAACTTAAACTATGTATGTAGGTATATGAAGACGCGTCATTGGTAAACTTTTGTATCGTAACAATGGAGATAATGGGGCAAACTTATTAAATTATTACGTTTTCATCAAACCTATAAATGTGCATTTTCAATTCGATCAGACACTCACACTCACTCACTCACTCACTCACACACACGCACACGCACGCGCACGCGCACACACCCACTCACACACGCACACGCACACACAAATATAGATAGATAAAGCTAACAAGCGTTACAAAGAAGAAGAACCTTAGTTATGTATATACCCATAGAAAAGTTATATAATTAAGTATAGAGAAATTGTCATGGTTTATGCTAATCTGTTCTTGGCACAGAACGGCCTATCGCCTAAAACACAAAAAATATTTATACATGAATCTTCACAGTTACGAAACATGTTATCTAATGGCATTTTTTATATTTATCAAGAGTAGTAGAAAAAAGCAGTATTTTCTATTGATTGAACAAGGAACTTAAACTATCTATCCATCCTTTACTTTACGTACGGTGTCAATACATAGCGAATCCTATCCGTAAATGCTATCTATCGATGAGAGGACTGGTAGGTAACCAAAGATTGTTATCGGTATAAAAATGAGAGGTCACGCGTCTAAGAAAAACTAAAGATTGAGATTGACAAACGATCAATATAATACGCAGATTGCAGATCGATCTACAGATTGCGTAAAACCTCCGATAGATGTTAACATCAAAGCGCTATCGCGTTTGATGTTATTCGCGCGTATTCGTATTGTAAACTTTAGTTAAATCGTTAATCAGTGATCGGGCAACTGGTTGCGTCTACTTTACGCCGCGTCACTTTATTTAGAGTACCTACGGGATAGCAACGAGCGAGTTCCAGCCCGTATGTTATCATGTTTTCACACAGGAAGCTAAACCACTTACACAATGCGTGCTACAGCTTACACCTCGTTACAGTGTAAAAATAACGAGAACTTCACAAATTACAATGTTTTGAAGCACTACAAATACTCTAAACGTTTTATCTCCAATTAAATTGAGTATATTATGAAGTGTAAATGGCGCAAACTACATTTTACACAAAGGCTTTTAAACAGTTTATCGTAAATATGATAAGGTAATTTTACAGAGAAACAAAAAAAATTGTAAAAAAGCTCGATAAATCTAAATCTGTGTCATCATATTACTATACAATTGAAAATTCTGACTTCCCGCTCTAAGGACATCTGGCAACAATACTTTTAATAGACATAATCATCGTCATCATCATCATCAACAATCCATCATTCTCCCACTGCCGGGCACGCGTCTTCTTTCAAGTGACACGGATTTTAGACCATAGTTCACCATTCTGGCCAAGTACGGGTAGGTGAACATGAACATCACATGTCCTTCGAGAACGTTATACGTAGATTGAACGTTGGAGGTTTTCCCACGATGTTTTCCTTCACAGAATAGCAGGGGATAATTAATTTACACGCACATCATATTTGAGAGGTTAAAGGTACAAGCAGAACCTGTCGCTCTGGCAAGTCCTTCTTGTGATTTGGATAATGTGATGCTCCAAATTCTCCCAATATATGGTGCTAACAAGTATTTTTGTTAGTGTGATGCTCCAAATTCTCTCAATATATGGTGCTAACAAGTATTTTTGATAGTGTGATGCTCCAAATTCTCCCAATATATGGTACTAACAAGTATTTTTGTTAGTGTGATGCTCCAAATTCTCC
>DWNH01001274.1:0-11763 GCA_018249895.1 Tiana niger
GGGGATCGAACCCACGACCTCCCGTTTAGCAGTCGGGTTCGCTAACCACTAGACCACGAGGCCTGTCAATGTCAAAAATGTTGATGACAAGGGAGAGTAGTGAACCGTTTTACATGAATCATAATAAGATTAAAGTTTATATACCACGTCATAATTAAAGCTATAAAGCTTCCATTTTCGTTTCAATTACGGAATTACGATAATTGGCAACACGCTCTCCAATATGTGTGGACCTGCATTACCCACTTTTAATTGCCTTACCATTATGACATATTTTATTCATACAAAGTTTCAATGGCAATGCAATATTCGGGTGTTTATCTTCTAGAATATACAGAGACTTGGAAGAAATATTAGCGTCGCCTAGAATAATAGTTTTTTACTAAAAGTTATAAGACATGTGAAGGCTTTCAAAAATATATGGTGGCCCATGGTCTGGAGGAACCACACGAAACACCTTACATCATAGCGAGGTTAAGGGATATTAAAATAGGTCCATAACAAGGTGTGTTTATGGTGAAGGGAAAATTCTAAAAACTTATACCATGCAGGGTTTTGAGGGATTAACATCTCAGCCGAACCATAAGTGATACGAAAGTAGTTTCTTATCAAAAAGTGTTGATCGTTAAGGGCAGTTTCTAAACAATAAAAAATTCTATGCAATAAACAATAAATTGCTTATATTTACTTTTAGATGTTTTAATTCAATTTTACTCGGTTATCAAATGTTTGTAATAAATAATTTATAAATTTATATAATAAATAAAAATTAAATAACATATTATTATCATTATTATATGTATATTGATTTAGTATGTAAATATAAGCATGAACTTATGAATTTTGAGTGTGCATACATATGTATGTATATCCGAACCATTGATGCAATTTTTTATGTTTTCTTTTTTTGTGTTAAAAATAAAATTTCATTTTCATGTAGATAAAGTCACGGGCATCAGTTAACAAGAAATAATTGCCATAAATTGTTAGCCATGTCATAAACAGCTTAGCTGAAAATAATTTATGTTACTTATTTATCCAAGATTGAAACTAAATTCAATTTAAATCAAGTTGATTTGCGGATTGGACGCAACGCTGAAAGTCCATTAAGATTGTTTTATCTCCTGATTGTGTATTGACAGGGTTTATTTACCAGAAATAGACCATCCATATCTAATTTGCTATTTCAATTTGCACTTGAAGAGGGAAATAGATTTTGCTGTTGAAACGTCAGTACGTTTGGTTTTTGTAGGAAACTTGATAGGTTTAAGTAATTGTAGCAATAATGTTGTGTTATAAATTTTAATTTAATTTTTTTTTCTTTTAATTGTCTTTAATACGGGTTTAGGTATAGAATATATCTATGCATACTGCTGTCTTGTCGTTGTATTTTTTTTTTGGTGTATAGTAAAAAAAAATTATTACATTATGTCTAACAATAGGTTATAGTATACGATCGCATACATACAATGTTTTATAAACTTTTATTGAGCTTAAAGAGAACTAAGGCTGAACTAAGGTTGAATTTCGGCCTACCATTCCGTTAGGTCCGGGTTCGATCCTCACACGCACCTCTAATTTGTCGATGTTGTTTGCGTATTATACAATAATTATCACTTGCTCTTCGGTGAAGGAAAACATCGTGATGAAACCTGTATGCCTAAGAGTTTTTAAAAAAAAAAAAAATTCTCGAAAAAGCATGTGAAGTCCACCAACCCCCGCACTTGGCCAGCGTGATGGACTGTGGCCTAAATCCTTCTCATTGGAGAGGAGACCCGTACCCAGCAGTGGGACTATGATGGGTTGATGATGATGACAGTGTGTGAGTTGTCCCAAGATATTTATTTATTATTTGTATCCCCAGGTCAAAGGCCTCGCCGAGCCCCCACCGCAGATGCCGAGCATCAAGCGGGAAGGCTAACCCTCAAGTGCCCTAAAGACTGTAGTGAACAATGAGAAACACCAATGTAACGATACCAATAATCATCACCAACTATCACCAAGCTTGTAACTTGTTGACACTTCACAGTTTTTCGTAGTGGCTACACTGAAAATGTAAGTGTATTCTTTTTTTTTTATTTCCCAACACTAGTTTACTAGAGTTGCCAGATAATGCAAGTGAAATCCCAATTTACGGCTGTTGATATTGTAAACTAAGCATAATAACCCTGGTGATACGTGTAATAAAAAAGCCAGGCCTAATATCTATGACATATTAATTATTAATTAACAGAGTCACATATATTTTTTTAATAGAAAAAAAATATTATGTGGATATCTATCCTTGACGTATGTAATGTCTATTATGTAAGTCTGCTGTACTACAAGTGAATAAGCAATAAATTATTATATATAAATATATATGTATATGGATATATTATCGGAATTGTATGCAACAAATCTTATGAATCGTTCAAAACTATTGAATAACACCTTGCAAATGCTTAGACAAATAAATATGTTTAGCATCTTTGATAAATCCCTTATATTTGGATGGGACCTTTTGCCCAACAGTGGGCTTACAGTTAGCTAATACTTTACTCTAGCCTTGCTTCAGAAAAGCACTCATTTTATAAATTGTAGGATGCATTTCATGTTATTTCGAGTTACTGTTTAAATACAATTAAGTTCAAATAACATTGTTATATGAAAATAATTCCAACTTTTGATGAAAATGTTGTAAAATTCTTATTTGATTCCAAAATATTTTGTTTGTTCAAAGAAATTTGTACGAAAATTATGTACTTTTTATTTGTTGCACTTTCATATTGTAAAAATCCCATTTGATTCTAAAATAATAACATTGTTAGAGCAAACTCGTGTAAACATTGTGTACTTTTATGTGTAACTGAAATGAATGGGCTAATTATTCTGTATTCCTTTACTAAATTTAAGTCGACTCTGGCTATCTGAAGTAGGCCTTATATATAAAGTAATAGTATTAATTTCTAGGAAATCGCCTTATAAAAGCCTTTTTTCAAATTTGCAATGTAATAGTTTGAATAACGGTGTTAAATTCTAATTTTATTTATATAGATCAACAGGACTATTTCTAATATGATTTAATATGTTGAATGCCATGGGGGTCACAAGTGACCGGCTCTGAGTTTGTCCATAGCACCATGAGGATAACCGGTTACTGGCAAAGCCAAGATTATTAGAAACACATAATTCTAATAGATGCTTTTAACTTTATTCTAAATGGTTAATAATGGTTAATACTTTTACTAAATGGTTTGAAGAAATTAATGCAATGTAGAACACTGTTCTGTTGTAAATTATATTTTATCAAAATATGCAAACACACTCTCAGAACTTCGTTTTGGCCTGATGGGCAAGCCGTGTAAAACTAGTGGCATTCAACGTGTTAACATAACTTGTTCAATATTTGTTAAAAGTGTAATATTGCTTATAAACTTGTCCAAAATAAGAAGATATAGTCACTTTTTTTCATATCATAAATGTCAGATCCTTTGTAAGCAGAGTATTTGTTACAATATTATTCAAAAACTTGTATTTTGTGATTATGGTATAACTTTTTTTTATATACTATTAGCCGGACACTTAGCAATTTAGTTAATGGAAATTCTTTGGTTTTCCCAGGCCATTCTTATTCTCATAAATCTCAGAAAAGAGTAGTACTATATGTCTGTTAGTGTTTTGAATGACATTTTGAAAAAATGTTCAGTTTATGTCATAGACATAGAAAATGAACTGAGCGACCCCTATCCAGCTATTAAATGAAAATGGGCAGAAAACTATGAAAGAGATAATTGAACATGTGGTCAATTTTGTATTATAACTTTGGTCAATTTTGTATTACAACTTTGGTCAATTTTGTATTACAACTTTGGTCAATTTTGTATTACAACTTTGGTCAATTTTGTATTATAACTTTGGTCAATTTTGTATTACAACTTTGGTCAATTTTGTGAGGATACCGCTTAGTCCACTCTCTATGATCTATGTAAAACAGAATCTCTGACACAGTATGTATTTCACCATCGTTTCAATTAATCACCATTTAGTTATTAGTTATCAGTATGTCGGTATCATCCACACAATATATGTTTCAGGTAAATAAACTTTTACAGAGTCTTAAGTGTTTTGAAGGATTTTGAACAGATGTTTTAATTGTAAGCAAAGAATTCACTGTATTTGAAAAGGTGCTTTGGCTGGTCTTACTCACATATATACATATACTACAATATATGTTTATTTAGGCTGTGCTTCTTAGATTAATAGCGGATTACAAAATAGGAATGAGAATAAAACTGCATATATTTAGTAGTTATAAAGATTTTGTAATACTTATCAATTCGTCCATACATTAGTGTTCTGGCATTGGTAAATAGATTAAATTTAGTTAGCAAAAACTAGTTGTATTATGAAATATGACTACATAATATATGCAGAATACAAATATGCAGTCTTAATAATACCCTCAAGTTACTAAAACTTTAAATAATTTTTACAAACAGTTGTGTATACAATATATATGTTATGAATCCGACCGAGGTTCTTCATCATGAGCTCCCGCCGGTTGTAGCGAGGTCGAAACTAGTCGGGCAAACCCGAAAAATACACGTGAGTAAGGTATTTGAGTTATCATGAATAGTGTCACTCACGAAACATTTAATAACAAAAAAAATATTCTTAAGACAATACAAAAAACCCGCTCGCAGCGCCACCTACCTCAAACACACAAAACAGCTAATCAAAGTCAGTCCCCCCGCTCAGCAAGACTAGGATCAGCCAATGCGACCGAGTACTGTTGTTAGATATAGTTTTGTTGTGTAATACAGTTAGATTGATGTGGTAGCATAGTTCGCTACTTGTCTTGTCACACACACACTCCGTGAGTTACCTAACGACCAAAGTATTTAGCTTATAACCTTACCGCAAATACACTTGTGGGCTGAAATACACTAATTTGGGCTTACACAAGACACTTGTCAGAGGACTTATGTTTGTGTAAATATTGATATCATTGTAATTCTTTGAAGAATTAAAAATATTTATTGTTGTTATGAATTTGTCAAGATTATTAATATTTTTTTACAATAACAAAGAATAATTTAACTCTATTTGTGGTTAGAATTAAAACATGCACAATCATTTGGGAAAAGGAAAACATCTAATTGTTATAACAATATTATTCTGGTTTTAAAACCAATGTATTTTTAACAGATGTAAATTTTCTATTTGATAGTTCTATTTTCATATAACATCTCGATGACATGTCCGAATAACTTTTTACTTAAATTTTGTTTTAAAATATGCTATAGCTAATAAATATAACTGCTGTGTCATAGAGGATATGTCAGTATAATGACACTTCACATTCATGTCTCCGCACTAGGACTCAATAATAATACTAGACATATAAATCTAAATTCAACATTTAAACTTTTGCCCTGCTGGGAATCTAACCCAGAACCCGTCTGATGGTTGACCAGCATAGTAGCCACAAAACCGTCGTCAATATGAAACAAGTATATTAATGAATGCCCCAATATTTTAGTCTACAACTGTATTTGGTTCGTCTTCAAACGTTGACTATGCTAGCATATCAATAAGCCTTCATAGTTCTATCCACCGACAGTTGCCTTATAATTTACATATTCCAATATATTATTAGGAGTTTCATACTAATTTATGCGCTGTGTAATATTTTAGTTATTTTTCAAGTAGTATACTATCCAGGTACTGAGTGGTTTATGATAAATTGTATATATTTATTCTAAAATTTTCACTGAAGTAACTTAGAGAACAAACCTACTTGATATAATGTATAACATGATACACACAGAATATAATGTATCAGTGAAAATCATGTATTTGAAAATCTACTGATTTTTAACAGAATATTATGTTTCACAGAACTCATGGAAGAAATTTATTAAATATTTGAACTAAAATATGTTTTGTATTAAATATACACACATTAGGAAACACTTTTGTCGAAACATATTTTAGCTATGAAAAGTATAAAGTATTGTAGATGGTTTTTTTACGAATATAGCACTTTTAAGTACTTTAATAAACGTTTAAGATGTTTATTTAATTTTCACTTGTTTTTTCTGCAATTTAGAAAGTTCTAATATAACACATGTATTAATGAATCGGCATGACAGATTTATTCATTCAAATACCTTTGTATGAATCGAAAGACAATTCTATATTGGAATATATTATTATGATTATTGACTCTGCTTAGAGCGCGGCCACACGATGCGGTAACGGTGCGGTACAGCGCCGCAACGTCATCCTACATACAAATTACTATACCATGTTACACGACGCGTTGCGCTGCCGCGCGGCGTCGCACCGCAAGCGCGCCGGACTTGTGACCTGCGGGACGGGGCGGGGAGGTGTAATGCGCTGCCGTTGTACTGCGTTGTAATGCGGTGCGGCGCCGCACCGCACCGTTACCGCATCGTGTGTCTTTAGCCTTAGTTATCAATGTAAGGTGTTTTTGACACTAATCACAATGTCACCTCTTGTGTGTCAATAAAAGTAATATTTCTGTTTCAGCTTCCAAGTATCTTTGTCACGAAAGCTTTTTATATATTGTATGTAAAGTGGATTTTTCTTTTTTTTCTGTATTTCATCGTATTTAGAATGGCTTTAGCTTCATTTGTCTCGCAAAATCAAGCATCACGCGCGTTTGGTTAAGTTAGTCATTTTTACTTTTGTATTGAATAGGTAATATTCACATTGTGGCACTTAGTGATGTTTCAAGCAATAAAAAAATTGAGCGACAGAGAAGAGAATTATTAAAAAAAAAATTAAATTGAATAAGGTAAACAGTACAAATGTCGTTTTTGAATGGAATTATCGGGGAACTATTGTATTTACTTTGCATCGTGTTTGTTTTTTTTTCTTAATTACAGCCGATTTGGATTCCTTGGTTATAATAAAAATGGACACTTACTAATATCTAGATATTTAGTACAGGTTTGAGAAACACCCTGTGCATGTGTTTTTGTTTTTCAGTTTCGTTTCATTATGTAAACAAACTTTTAGTTAACTTTCAAAACCATAGTTCTTATAGTTTCATTAATAAGTGCAATGATTTAATTACAGCTACGGTAGTGTCTTACAAATACGTTAGTTTTATAAGTACTCTACCCTTGTTTGCAATGGTTTTGTGACACCTCAAATATATTTAATTAAACCTAATAACCTCAAATATAATTTTTATATACTCAAATTTACATTAAACCCCATACTAATAATAATATGTCAATGAACTGAATTCTCTAGCAGTTGCCGTCTTCGTTTGAGAGTTACCAATAGGTACCAACCAACGACAGTACAATGAAAAACATTCTCGCAGACTCGAATGTAACAAACGAACATGCAGGCCATCTCCTGGTGTGCAGTGAACACCGGCATCCAAATCCTCTATCCGAAACACACTAAATTGGTTTACGGTAGAATTGGGTGTGGCGGTGGAACTTTCCTGGGCGGCAGCCTATAAAATATCTAAATGTTAATCCGTTTAAGGGCTAAAATTAGCATTAAAGTGGTCCAACATAAGTGGCTGATTCGAAGAGGCACGGCAGATGAACAACGTGGCGCAATAGCTTTTAAGAGACTCGCGGTGCAGTTTGCGTGGTTCCATTTATAATATAGGTATACATTTTTTGACATATTATTCGTATGGGGCCTTATAAAACGACATACATATGTGTTGTAAGAGATGTCCATTTGCCAAAACAAACTATATGAGTTTTATAAAATATGTTTTGTAATTTTGTTCGTAGCATTGTTTGTAGTTATATAGTTAAATTATTTGAGGAGTCACAAAATCTTTCTTGACCAAGAATAGGTCCAAGATTTTGTTTTTTTTTTATTTTCTCGCTTAGGTACGTACTCATTCAGCACAATTTCTTTTTTTCATTAATGCGTACGTGTATGGATTTCGTGATTTTAAGCATTTCTTGTACTGCCTTCCTTTCTTCTGACTTAATGTTGTTCTTATTTCTTGTAAAAATGTAAATCTGATATTTTTTAGAGAATGTGCTGAATAATAATCACGTGAAAACTAGTTTGTAATATTGAAATTATGAAAGATTTGTAATTTTAGATAATACAAAATAAAAACTTAACTAAGAAATTACTGCGTTTAATTTTCCGCAAAATTCCTCAATAATAGTGGCATACATGTATAAGTGGTAATAACAATTTAATTTCTACACAATATTTGAATTGTAAAATTCCGTTTCTGATTTTTTCTCTAGTCTAGTCAAGTGTTGTTGATCACATGGACAAAATTTGAATTTCATGCCATGCAATATTCAATGGACCAAATTATGTTTTACTATATCGCGGCCACGTTGTCTTGGGGGCCCCCTTCGGCCTAGAGCCTGCGGCACTTAGCCTTCTATTGTTACGCCATAGTAATGATATAATTTTGGGAAAGTAAAAGAAAATGCTTATATACATAGTATTTTATTGCAATAGTTTTGGTAACATTTTTTCGTAGAATTCTACAATTTGGTATAATTATTACATTCTAATAAATAGCACCACATAACATGTAAATTTTAAAATAATCAATTATAATATAAATACAAAGATATGGCTCTAGTTAAAATGCATAGTAATATTGTATTGGAATGATTCTTGCACGCCAACATAAATGCAAAATTAGATATAGAGGAATAAAATGACTTGTCTAAGACCAAAGATAAAAAAAATCACAAAATTTAGGTAGTTACATCTGATGTTACAATACCTGTGATAATAAATGTAAATTGAGTCGCAACTGTCAATTTAAATTTAGTTATTATAATATTTTCATAAATATCAAAGTACTCCATTATTACATCATATCTGACAGATTTCGTCTTAGAGAAAAAAATATACCGCCAAAAAATGCGTAAAACTAAAATGGCGGGGCTCTATTTAATTTAATTTACGAACAATGTAACGCAACATATACA
The DNA here is from genome assembly GCA_018249895.1 of Tiana niger. NCBI lineage: Eukaryota > Metazoa > Arthropoda > Insecta > Lepidoptera > Hesperiidae > Tiana > Tiana niger. Next base: position 8,955 of record DWNH01001274.1, read on the forward strand.
ATTATATCACAAAAAAATCAAATTTACGAATTAAATTAAATAATAAATACATACTTTGGTAACAAATTAACTTTGGTATTTGTTATATAACATGTATAACTGAAAAAGAACAAAAATAAATGTATGGCAACATAGGAACGCGAAAAATCGAGTCATTTGGAATTCTTTACTTAACACAAACATTTATAATTTATTTTGGAACGTTCTAACAAGTAATAACAAATATATAATTTTATTTTGATAACTTACACATAGCCATCTGATCCCAAATTAGGCAGAGCCTGTACTATTGTAACCAGGTTGCTGTTAAACATAAACATCTTGCGGCTTAGTATTCATGGTCACTAACCATTAAAGCAAAAGGAAAGGTCCACCAACCCGCACTAGGCCAGCGTGGTGGACTGTGGCCTAAATCCTCATTCGAGAGGAGACCCGTGCCCAGCAGTGGGACTATGATGGGTTGATGATGATGAATGAGTCCGTTATCAATTTTTAAAGTTAACTTAAAATTTAATCCGTTACTCGAAATGTGAACTTCGTTAACGATTAACGGATTAACGGTCTTATGCCCAGTTTTGTTGAGTTGCCATGAATAGTGTCACTCACGAAACATTTAATAACAAAATATAGTTTAGGTACAAAGAATATAGTCTTTTAATGACGAGTAACAATTAAGATTAGATCCGGCAGTGTTGCCGGATATCTATCGCTAGTAGATTTCGTATTTTTAACTTTTTTTTGACTAAACAATATTTTGACAATCAGAAAAATAAATAAATAAAAATAATTTTAAAATAAAGAAAAAGAACGACAGAAAATATACTTTTAAAATTGTATTGAAAAGAAAGATAAAAGTTTTTTTGTTACTAAACTTACGAAATCTACTCTTAAGTATTTCTATTACAATCTAGAAGATGGACATAGATATATATCTTAATATATAGTAGTATATGAAGTATGCAAGCAATGAGTATATGACGGTCTGCACGGCCTTATCCAAGTAATACAACCTGAAAGAAAAGAAAACATTGATAAAGAATTAAAAAAAAAAACATGCAAATACGCTGTTTTCTGACACATAACTTTCTCACACAAAATTACATACGCACGCGCGCTCACATATACACACACAAACACACACATACACACACACAAACAAACAAAAGCATACGCACACACACTTTACACACATATCTCCCACCGGACATAAATGTTATCTACTTGTTTTAGAATTTAAGTTAAATAGATTTTAAGTGACCAATGTATGTCTTATGAGAAATAAATAATCTTTAAACCGAAAAAGTAAAAACAAATCATTTATTAATTTATTATTGACTGGCTTCTTGGTCTGGTTAGCGAACCTGACAGCTTAACGGGAGGTCGTGGGTTCGATCCCCATCCAGAACAAATGTTTGTGTGATAAACATAAATATTTGTTCTGTGTCTGGGTGTATTGTTATCTATATAAGTATGTATTTACAAAACAAAAGTATGTATGTATGTTTATCAGTTGTCTGGTTACCATAGCACTGGCCTATATATGTACATAGTTGCCTAATTTGGGATCAGACGACCGTGAGTGACTTGTCCCAAGATATTTATTTATTATTTATTTATTATCATTAATACATACATATATAAAATTCTCGTGTCACAATGTTAGTCATCATACTCCTCCGAAACGGCTTGACCGATTTTTATGAAATTTTATCTGCAAATTGAGTAGGTCTGAGAATCGGCCACGAGGCCAGTCTAATTGTATCAGATGTAGTTCAGACTAGTGCTATATATACATAGTGGTGTGTTATGTGGTATTACAGTGCTCCTAATTTAATTTTAAAAAAATTTATCTTCTAAAAATGTCACTCTTAATTTTAAATATTTTTTCATAATTCACTTCGCGCTATCGGCGTTATTGTTAAAATATAATTATTTTCTCCTCGGAAACCTTGAAAATAATTAAAAAACACGAGAAATGATAATGAATATTTTATAAATATATAAATTATATATAAATTGCCCATAAACGAGTCTCGTTAAACGATGTACATATTATACATAAATCTTAGGTATTTGTGATTTTTACCTTAACCGAAGAAAAAAACCTTGAACGAATATAGTTATTGAAAGTACAAAAGTACAGCGCAAACCTTGTACTCGTACTTAAGCAATTTCAGGCAGGTTCGCCGCCCGGGGTACCACCGCCACGCCCATATACTTTTACATAAAAACAAGGTAGGACTAAGGTACCTACTACCTGAGATTGCATTTCGATGTCCATGGGTTCTAATGACCACTGAACGTCGTTTTCTACCCTTATTCAATAAAAAAAAACACATGTGTGGTATACATTTAACTACTTTTTTACATGTGTGTGTTTGTTTGTTCAAGTGTGTATAATTTTTGTCTAATGTTAAGTTTAGTCTAAATGTTACAAGTGAAATTAAAATTTAACTTACGTAAGCTATTACGTCACACGTTAAAGGGGGCGTCAACGAAATGTGACATTGTGTGACAAGGCGCAAGAGGGGGGTTAGGAAGTTGGGGGGGGGGTGTCAAAAACATTGTGACGACACATTGAAAAATTATTTTATTAATATAATTATTCGTTTATTGTTCCTTTAATTAGGATTTTATTTTGTTTTACGAATAATTAAAAATTGTTTAGAATAAAAATTAAACGAATTTTCAAATAGCCGTTTTGATTTAATTATTTCAAGAAATGAAATTGTAAGATATATGACGTCACACCAGGGGGAGGGGTTCCACAAAGGTGACCATCTGTGACGTGGGGAGGGGGGGTAAAAAT
>DWNH01001275.1:0-11763 GCA_018249895.1 Tiana niger
CTGGGTGGGGATCGAACCTACGACCTCCTGTTTAGCAGTCAGGTTCGCTAACCACGAGGCCAGTCTAAATACTGAATGCTATCATATATATGTAGATATGTAGATGTGAGTATTGTGTGTGTGTTGAAAGTAGTAACTATAAGAAATTAGTAACTAGAAGATTTTTATTATCTATCATTATAGTTATTAGAGAAATGTTATAATTGGGATTATTGATTTGAAATTTGTATTATTTATTGCTAAAACTTAATAATTATTGACTATTTATTGGATTTGAATTAGAATTTTTATTATTATTATTGTTTCATATTGAATGCTTACAAACTTTACTTACAATAGATTGTTATTTCATAATATTAAATATTGGATATCGCGGATATTTTATGATTTAATTGTATTTGTATAACGAAATTTTCAATTTATATTTAGTGTCTTTATTTCTTATTAGGTTAATTGAATTGTTCTTATTTAATTCCGCACTACTTAAACATTAGGCAAACTCCTTTAATGTTATCTAAAAAATACGTGTAATGAATACTTACAAAACTTTCCCGCCTAAACTTAGCTGCCAGCCGAAGACAGGCGTTTCACGGATCATTAGTTTCATTAAAAGTTGGCGACTTCATTAAAGTAGGCGCCGCGGGCGAGACGCCGGCCGCGGCCTTATTAAAAACACGACTAACTTTGGCTTCGTGTGAGCTGATATGTGGCCTTCACATGTTTTATGAATTTAAACAAAAGTTGCGGCTACGGCATCGTCAATGCTTAAAGCTTGCACATTAAAATAGTAGACAAAACTTTTAGTAACTTAAGAAATGACGAAATAGATATTAGTCCCATACCAAGTAGCCTACACGCTGGCTTGCTACTTACTTTAACCATGTAAAAAGTTTTGAATCACATTTAATGCTTTCGTATTATCCTACTATCCTATTGTGGCGATCTCTCATATACACCGATATATATACATAATACAAATATTAAATATTAAACATAAGTGTACAACTCCCGCATATCGTCGCAAAAGTACACAGTTAAGCAATATCTTGCGCAATTGAATGACCAAACGGAATAGAGTGTTTATACAACATTTGAAAATTATTTTAAATGTTGTAAATTTAAATGAGAAAGCCATTTATTGTGTTTAGGAAGGAGGGTGTGATTTTATCTTAGTCTTCAAAAGTAGCACCGCAGCTATTTGCGATATCAGGACTAAGGTACTGCCTGAAGTTGCAAGTAGATGTTCATTTTACGCCAGGTGACTTGCATGCTCGTTTGCTACTTTTATTCAATAAAAAAAATTAAATATTTTATAACCAGATGAACCTTTATCGTTTCACTGTTTTTTGATAATTGATTGAATTGATATTAAAAACATGTCTATAAAGGTATTGGTTTAGAAACAGGACTGACAAACAGTCATACGGCCCTTCTCATGTCTGATCAGTCGTCACCACCGCCTATAAACATTTGCAACCTTGCGTTGCCAGCCTTAGTAACCCAATAATTTCAACAAAAAGAATTAATGTGATAATAACCAGTTACTATCTCCTTGATATATCACCTTACCCCGCTCACAATACACACTAGCTCGGAAGAATTGTCCTGAAGAAAATAGGACCAAAAATCCGAGCCAAGCCTCCTGCATACACAATAACCGGAAGCAATAAACCCACGTGGTCGCAAAAAGCCTCCCCGAAGATACGTAACAAAGCCTCTGCTACGGTTTGCAGTTCTGTGCGCACAATGTGTTACTACGCTGAGATACTCGCTAGTGATGTCCTCGCGAACACGCGATACTTTTAATTTGAAGTCAGTTCTATTTCATTTTTTAGGGATTGTAATGAGACACTGTAACTAGTTTAAAGAGTTTTTCTTATTTCACATTTGTTCACACAAATTTATTTTCCGTTTTCTACTTGCGAAGCAATTTACATTTTTCAAGAAAGGTGTGGTTGCCGCGGAGCAATATATAAACATATGAGTAATAATAAATAAAAATTACTTATTTTATTTATAATATTCTCGATGCATGCTTAACAAAGAGACAGACAAAAGAGGTCGCATCGGCTAGGATACCCAATCATTTGGTACAATCATAGGTACATATGTACATATAAAAATCAATTGCTGTGCGTTAGTCTCACATTAAGACCGAGTTAAATAACTTTAGGAAAAAGGGAAATAACGAAATAATCCAGAGAAATAGCTCAAAAATCGAAAACATAAAATTGGTGAAAAGTTTCGTTTTGTGATGGACTTATGGTTTGACAACTGCGCGATGTGTTATTGATTCCAATTGCTTATGAAGAGTTACAATCAAACAAATTAGTGGCATTAAGTTCACCGGGTCATATATTATTTTTTAGATACAGCACTAGCACTTTACGGGCGCAGGGAGGACGGCATGTCCTCAAGTGCGCGTACAGCGGCGGAGGACCGCACTCCCACACACTCAAGCTAAACGTCGCCTACTGGGTGATTGTAGACTTTATTCACCAACTTTTGTTTTTACATTCTCATGTTAGAACATGTTTCAGTGGACAATCTCTATTACAGTATGCAGGTCGCCCGATGCTAAGTGGATGCAGCCATAGATATCTACATCCAGCAAATAATATGATGTAATAATAATTTCCTTTCTAAGTTCATCGTATACGTACATTACTACTCCTAAGGATTAAAATTTTCGCTTCATTTTAATAGCTACCCATATTCTCATATTTCGTATCACGGTAGAAATGGGTGTGGCGGTCGTACCTCCCTAATCGCCCTGAATCTTATACTTGGTAGGTAGGTATCATAAAAGTCGTTAAGTGAGCTTCATTTTTCATTCAAATAATCATGTCAGTGATACAAACGATTTTAAACGTTATGAAATTAACAATATCAGTTTATTTATTTTTAAAAGAATTTTTGGAATAATACGAAATTTGTTATTCGAAGTAAATTCGTGACGGTGTGCGCGCGCATCGTAAAAATTTACTCCCATCATTTTTCCCTAACGCGCAAAAAGAAGTACAACTTCAAAAATTGCATCTGATAAGTGTTTTTTTTTTGCAGAGTAATTGCACTACTGACCATGATAGGATCTAATGATAATAGGCCTTGAAGATGATCAACAAAATTCAGGAACGAATTGTGGTTAAAGATATTTCTGACGAACATTAGGTATTAGCCCGGTCTACCAATTAAGAATCCTGGCACGTCCCTGGAAGTTTCTTAGGAATGGGCTAAATACCGACAATCCGCAGCAGGGCAGGTAACTTACAGCCGAAACTACCCGACGAGTGTTCCAATGCTAACATTTGGAATGACACTCAACATAATAATGGAATAACGCTCAAATACAAAATTTGGGATCTAACGATAAAATTTGTCTATGAGCGGTTACCTACCGTCATTACGCCGTAAGCCGATCGCTATGTAGGTACACAAGCCGAGCTAGCTGACGCGTTTGGCGCGATTGATCATTGTATTGATTACATTACTTAATCGGTCCACTTATATGGCTTAAAACTATTTTACTAACCTAAATTATGAAGTAAACATTATTTTAACCATAAATACAATCTGATTTCAAAGTAAACACTAAGAAATATTTTTACAGATTACAAAACAAAAATGAATGTTAAAATGTGTGCCACATGTATATATATGTATATAGGTAGGTACTATAGAAAGTGCAACGTCGTGTTCTAAAATGATTTGTTCTCGAGCCTTGTTCAAATTCTGTAAGGAGTATGAGTTGTCCATGAACAGTACAAAATCCTTGCCTTTTCAGACTTAAAATCAGCATATGAGTACAAAACTGATCCGAGGCAAGAGCTCTCACTTCATCTAGTTCTAAATAAAATTGCAGCCTCCCTCGCATCCGGCGTCGGATGAAAAACGGGATCTGTTATAATGAGTGTGTCTTCCAACGCTCTAATGAAGCGGCGATACGCATATGCAGTTATTTGTATATCCCGGTAGATACGAACGCGGTTCGATTTTTGAATTGGGATTACTTTTTTAATAAGAATTCAGTGATGGCAGAATAATAAGAGTTTTGGATGCCAAAGGCAGTTCAGTAGTGATGGATGGATTGATGATATAGATTTTCAACAGTCAATTCGTTTATTTGGAAAGTTAGTGACAAAAAAAAATAATTTTTCATTTTAATCTTTTTGCTAGATCCCAGAATCTAGCGATTGATGGATGGATGTATTGATTTTCAAAAGTCAGTTCATTTTGTTTGTAAAATTAGTGACAATTAAAAACTATTTTTTCATTTTTCGTACTTTTTCGAAATTTATTACGAATAGCTGAATCGTGCGTAAAGTTAGGTATCTTAGTATCTGTAGGTAGTCCTTTATCATGAAATTTTCAAGATTCAACTCTCTTGATTTGCAGACTCAGCAACTAATCCTCTGACTCGTACTTTTTGGTAACCATCTCCTGGATATTAGTAGGAACATCGTACTTTTATCGCTTTAACAGACAATAGAGTTCTCTTTTTAATAATCAGCTCAGGTCTCGGTTCTAATGAGTGCGCCGCAATGAGGCGGCGACGCGCTGCCTCGTTATGCCAGATCATTATATCATATTATGTATATCATTACATGTGGCTGGATTAACTGTCGCCATTCACCCCTGGTATGTTTGTTGCATCTCTACGTTCACACTTCCGAGTCTAATAACATAAGAGTCACGCTTGCACATATTTCAGTTTGCTGTGAAAAAATGCCTAAGTTTTTTTAGTACACCTGTAGTCATTATAAAATTGCACACCTGTTGATGGCAACATGGCATAGCTACTTATTTTACCAATAAATACCATTTAGATTTATCTGTGACCAAACCAAATATGCTATACATATAAACATAATCAATCGTGTTAGTTTTTTTTGTCGCGAATACGTTCCGAAACCACTGACCGAATTTTGATGAAATTTCCTGGAGTATTAGAGCTATGTACATGTGCAGATGCAGTACAGATTAAAGTACATCTGCCATGTAGGTATTTAATCTTAATATTGCCTATGCTTTTTAGTTATGAGTTTTAGATTGCATATGTTAAGGCCTCCATAGAGTTTGAAACCGTTGAACAGATTGTCGTGAAATGTTATGTACATATAACTCTCCAGCATACAGGTTTACTCACGATATTTCCCTTAATCGAATAATAAATAATTTATTATATTCCTAGTTACAGACATAGCTTAGAAAAACTCGACATGCGTCCGGGGATTGAACCGGGACTCAGTTAAGAAATTGGTCAAAATTCAAATTTTTAGGTATTCGCTGGCTTTGATTATGTAACATTTACTGTTTAAATCTGTTTGATAAATACGACTAACACGGTCGCTCGCTGATCGACATCTAAGTTCTACTGGCATCCATACCTTGGCCGAATATCATGATTATATCAATTCATCAATTACTTATTTGTAAATAAGTTATGAAATACGTGGACATTAACATTAAAATGTGCTTTTATTCTACTGTTAACGGTTTTTTTCAAATAATTCAGGCAAGCCGTAACAATATTATTTGTACGACCACCTGGAACTACTTTAAAATTGTTAAAACTGTTAAATATTGTACGACGGTACGCTAGTGAATGCGATGTTTGTTCACTGTTACACACTATTCTATTGATAAATAAAAGTTAGAGCAAGTTCAAACGTTCTATGAACCCCGCGCCGCGACGCCCGCAGCGTCCGGGCCCCACTTTCCACTCCATTTGGTCGCGTCGAGAGCAGCCTCAAATTAGTGCCGCCATATTTTAGACGTGGTCAAGTGGTGACCTGCTCAAATGTCCAACCGTTACGGATTATGCAATTATCGACCTTCTGCTTCTAACTATAAGGATTTGCCTTTAGCAAGCGATGATAAAGGGAGTCTTTGCATTTATCGTAGCTGATTCGGTCTCTTGACTGATTTTTCCATGATTCTAAATAACGAGGCTTTTAACATACCTATTTATATAGTTATAATGATAATTGAGGACCAATCTGTTGTAGTTCTTATCGTGCTGCTATACTATTCGAATGGCATTTGTATATATTTCCTTCTAGTTTTGATTTTAGTAAGTGATATCCTTGTTAAATTAGACTGACACATTACAAGTTAATATAGTTTTGAATTATCAAAATTACAAAGATGTTTTAACTCAAGCATACTTGTTAAAGTAAGCAAGGACATATTGTACAGTCGAAATATTAGTTTTCCAAGCAGCAAAGTGGTGTTATCTGCTTTTTGTGTGATGCAGTTAAATAAAGCTGAATGTCATTATAAACAAGAGGTACATATATCGAAGTGCCAAAAAAGGTATGTATCCGTATGTGTCCGGTTCCAAGCAAGCATATAGGAAGGCTCTCTACCGTGACGCAGTAACATCCCTTTGAGCCCGTCTCCCAGCCCCGGGCTGCTGAGTAATTAAATGACCAATTAGTGTCTGCGGTGCGTGAGGCTTCATTAGCCCACCGAAATGCAATTTTGTATCATTTTCGGTACGTAGGTATGTTTCAGCGTAGAAGGGACTTTAGTAGTTGCTACCATGTGTCGTACGTAATTTGGCACTCAATTTACGTACGAGTACGTAAAAGAGGTGGTGGTCCGCTAACCCGTACTTGGCCAGCGTGGTGGACTATGGCCTAAATTCTTCACATTTGAGAAAAGACCCGTACCCAACAGTGGGACATTGATGGGTTGATGATGATGATGACGTAAAAGAGAAAGATGTATTCTGTATTTACATAATTATTTAGATTTACAAGTATGAATTGGAAAAAATCTTACTGTATGTTATCTTAGGCTTATTTATTTGAATCAACTGATTTGGATTAACGTCTTAACACTTTTTGTGATTGGTTAGTAAAATAAATATACAGTGAATGCACTAGTCCGGGCAGCTATGAATAGCGTTTTACATCTACATATAAAAGCGGATTGATTCGGTCGTGGACTAGTAAGCTGTGATCATTATACATTATATATAATAAAGTGTTATATTTTTATGGTGCAATAAAGAAACGCGTTTATTGTAATAGCCGCATCCGTCGTTTAGTTTCATAAATCACATACTTATGTGGTACAATTTTATAACTCATTAAACTTTAATCTGCTAATAATAATTACCCATTAAAAACAATATCTCGAATTGTTATAGCCCTATTAATATAATCTGTTAAATAATAGAAGATATTAACTGTACTATGGTTAATGTAATTATTCTATGGAATTGGGAATTTCAAAATAAAGCCTTTACTGTAAACCAAATAGACACAGAAATGTATAAAACGTTCATGAAAATAGTAGTTAGTAAACTACGCAAGTATTGTTTGTAGCTACTGCTCGCAGCCACAGCTCGTAGCTACGTAGCCCTACTACGCCTAAGCTACGTAGGTGCTTGATTGTTTCCAGACAATCTGCAAAGATAAAGTTGAAGAAGATGAATCTAAAAGTGAATTACAATATATAAGTAATACATCGAAAAATACATTAGTTAAAAATACTTCATATTAATACCTAATTTCTCCTACTATGCTACCCTACCTACCTATATTAAACGCCGACACCAAGTCGCGATCATTCGTCACCTGTGGTTCCTCGTTTAGGGGTTTAGGCTCCTATATGGGAGCAATAATGCTTCATACCTTACGTATACAGCGTGTTAACATTCAGTATGGTATTATTAAGAATATTATAAGTTGATATAACTACAATATACATATTATCCGTCTATTTTTATCGCGTTTATTTTGGGAACTAAGTATTGCTTGTATAAAAGATGATTTGTTTCTATAGTATTAGAGAAAATTGCTGTAAATCTCTAATTTACGATTTCATTTATCGATCTTTTTACAATTTATCAAAAATAATCACATCCATGGCCCAATTTACTTCGCAAAAACAGTACAGACTTGTTATGGATATCTAAAGATTGTGATTATTCCTATATTTCTAAATTATAATTTAAGACTAGATTGTGCTATTACTTGTTCACTAAAAAAATAAAATTGAAAACCTCATTTCCTCCACAATAACAAAGGTTCGTGGCTAAAGCATTATGGTGTATTAAGATAAACTGTTTTAATAATGCTCTAGGCTTTATACAGGGTGATTAAGTTTCCGCAATATGCGGGTAGGGAGGTATTAATTCTTCTTCCTGTGACCGGCATTACGATGAAAAATTGTATTGCGGTAGGCTTTAGGTTTATGGTAAGGAATTTAAGCTGGATTACTTTTACTAATCATTTTCCTAATTCTGAGCTACCAATTGAAAGCCACTATAGAACAAGAAAAAAATTCAATACGTAGGTTCTTCTCTACAACGTCGTCTCTACATGTCTTGCTCGTAAATGACTAACTTTAGTAGGTACATTAGATATAAGAGTAAAACAATAAGGTAGCTACATTCAAGAAATCATTGAAGAGCAAACTCTAGCTAAGATAAAGGAAGTTAACAGCGAAGTGTAGTTGTTGATGTAAATGATAAACAAAGTATAGCGCGGACGCCGGATGCGTCTCAAGATATCCCGCAGACGCTATCAGACGGAAGATGTCTTCTGAGCTGTTTCTACAAAGCGTTTGCGTGTGCTTTCATTATACTGAACACAATTATATTTCAGACTACTTTAAAAGCATCGCTTAAAAGGCATCAATAACGCCTTGTTTTTGTTACAATACTAGTTAATAGTATTTGTTCGCAATACTTTACCAGCCGAAAAAACTATACATATGTGTTAGGAGCGTAACCTGCCGATTAAACTACACTTGTGCGCTTGTTAAATCTTACAGAACCAGGGCCCAACCACATATCTCCCGTATGATAATATGATATGATAAAAGCAGGCTCGTAGTTAAAGTATCCGGTCAGCCGACATCACATTTGAATTTAATCTACCCGATCTATCGCATCAGTTCTGGTGGTGAGCCAGCGCTATCCGGGCAGAGGATTTACATTTCGAACTTATTATCGCGCTACTGGTTTTTGACAGCAGGGTATAAATAGGATTGGAGAAAATTTATTTTTCTCATATTTTTTATTCGTTTACATTATAAGAGAGCGCATTTAATCTCGTCTTTATATTAAACTCTTTTAAACGTAAACTTTCTCAATGAACTTATTTAAACTCATCATTTTATACGAATAGCACATTAAAACTCGTCTTTATACTTATGTAAGTACATATATATAAGTTTATAATGTAAAACCCAATACAAAATATACAACAGTTACCAATGAAACATCGTTCGAAGACATTGCTAACTAGTTCAGAAAGTACAAAAACGATTCTGCGTCACCTCGAAGATCCCTACCATATCTAAGCGGAGTAGAGCGGGGTCGTCGACCTCCATTTACATGCAAACTATAAGTAAATACGATATGATCGGATATTTTGCATACACTGAATTTTCATTGAACTGGAAAGGAGAGGGCACTAGATGAATCTATGAATATTTGATATACATTTCGTAAGCTGTCTAGATAATTGTGAAAAGTTTATAATTTTTACAGTAAAATTATTGCAGTGAAACTTCTTTTAGGACGGTGTGAATTGGATTTTATGAAACGAAAACATGTAATGAAAAATAGATAGTTATAAATGTATATATTGGGTTTAGGCTGTGAGCGAATAAGATAGAATGCGTTCCTACATAGTTTCCTTATCCTTCATCTCGTCTTTGTGCTCACAAATTACCAATGATTTTAAGCGGAGATTTTAACACAAACTTTAAACTTACATTAAAACCTAAAATAAAATTCTTAAATGACACCTTCGGTTAAAAAATGTCGAATAAACAAACCGAGCCAAGATCAGGAACCACAATCAACGCAGTATTTCAAAAGTGTTTTGAAAAAATTTAAACTAGAACATTAGTGTCGTATGTTAGTTACCATAAGCCACTCGTATCACGTTTAGAAGTAGTCGATATGTGAATGAATGTTGATCATATCAACGGGTTGGTAACATACTTATAACCTTAGGTTCGCCTAACAGTGAGTCGCTGTACAATTACGCTATAAATTGTCATCGTGAGCCTTATAAACCAATCAAGAATATGAACACATACATACATATTAAATGTTACATAAACACATACATGTTACAAAAACCTAAAATAATTTTTCTTGCAATTTTTCTATTGAATACTTCTCATTGCAACTCAAATTCAAAGCATATATAACAATATCGCCATTGACTTAGCATTATTATGCAGCAAACGAGACCAGTTCTCGAGGCATCAACACAGCTGGGTAAGTACCAAGAGCTCGCCAAGTTAACACAAACCGCTTCTCGAACCGAACTTAAGATACCAAGTTTAAGATAACGGATACAGACTTAATAGAACACAGCGTATCGAGTAAGTTGGTAGGTGTACTTCATTGCTATGTAATACGCTTGTTCGGGAACATCGGCATGATGGAGTATCACGCTGCTAATATTTTTGTGGGCAATTAAATGTTATTGATCCTTACAAAGAATATAGTTGAAGTTAAAGAAATTGATGTCAAAAGTATGTTTTCAGCACACATAACTTTTTTGTGTAACAATATACCTACATTATATTGATACATATACTCGTATGAATATTATAGAACTTTAAGCAATATCCTTACAAGTTTTATGCAGATCTGCCCTTGACGTGTGACACCTAATGTACCTAATATTTCGTTAAACTATGAGTTATAACTATGAATTATGAATAATAAAATGTAAAAAATAGGGCAAGTTACTTTTATTGACAGTTTTTTATTTATGATAAGAAAAAAATAAATTTAAGTTCACCGTATAAAGCTGAAAGCCGATGAAAAAGGGCCTAAGAAATGATAATAAAAGGATAGCAGCCTTAAGAGTTAAGACGTGATAAAGCCTGACTACAGGCTCTGAAGACAAAAGCCTTGAGTACAAAGTAAACTGAGGGCATTGAAATAATTGTAGTAAAATTTAAAATAGAAATAATTAGATGCTTGTGTTATAAATAGTTAATATTTTATTTATTATTTTTATTTGTGAAGGCTGTTTAAACTATTTGTAATGTCGCTGAATAATGACATTTTTTTAAGAATAAAAGTAACGAACGAGGATGCAGCCCAGCTGCTGCTGGTGTTAAGTGATCAGTGTAACCTCTGGACATCCCCAGACAGTACCCTTGACCTACCCGAGATCGTAAGTGGATGTGATGGGCTTCTCGTATTTAGTGAAGTTACATACATACAGTAATATATAGTTATATACCTATATATAGAGTAATTAGTTCGATATCTGTCCCATTTTCATTCGATGTCTGGGTATCTGTGTTGTATTGATGTAAGTGTATTCATTTATTTGGAAAACTTACAGCTGATATATTCAGTTAAATACGTAAAATAAGGTAAATTACAAGTTTTCAATTGTTGATATTTATAATCACCGCTAAATACCATATTAATATCACGAGACGTAAAGTAATAACTATAGGTATATGGTGACTTACGATAAATAATAATTAATATATTACAGTGCACACGACGTAGTGTCTCTCCAGTCGTCGGTGTCAGCACTAGACCAGCAGAGTGCAGTCTGCGCCATATTGGAATTGCTGATCGTCGCTGCACTCGACGCGGCGCGAGCTGAGGCACTCCGAGTGTCCTTAAGTGCGTTACAGCCGGTATGCACATACGACCTATAAGTACTCTTATTGTGTAAGTTCTTAAAAATAAGTAGATAGGACTTAAGAGTGAAACAAATATTTTTAAAGATAATTAAAAATAACTAAATAATTTCCAGG
>DWNH01001276.1:0-11762 GCA_018249895.1 Tiana niger
CTAACATCCAGGCCGAGAACAGAAATCTAAATTCATCATTTAAACATCTGCCCCGCGGCGTATTTAGTGTACTCCGGCCATCACGCTCTTCTTCTGTATTCCGTTGAATTGAATGTTCCGGTGGTACTTTCCTGAGCGGCGAATCTACTTCTCTTGAATATATACTTTAGAATATTATGCTGAACTTGCAGACATAGGACGTTCCACGTTTATCGAAATTCAGGTGCTCTCTAGTTGCGAATGTCGCGTACAAATATCGTATAAGTCAAGACCGACGCCATTTCACGAAAATGCCAGTTCACTTAAACAGGACGGTTTGGTTTACGCGTTGAGACTCCCTTAAGTATACCCTACTTATGAAAACAGGTAGTTTTAGTAGTACCAACCCTGGTGGCGGCTTACCACCTATCAAATATCATAGTAGCTTCTCCGCATCACCTTAATTTATTAGACTTCGTTTAAAAGCATGCAGTTCAAATTATCTACGACATGGTTTCAGGTAGCTGCATATTAGAATTGATTCCTGACGACGTCTATAAACTTACCTCCATATTTTATGTCTAAAATTGGATTAAACTAGATTAAAATCTGTATTAAATGTTCGTGGTTTATTAACTGCTCCACAAGAGATGGCTCTGTCAACGCGTGTGCATAACATACCATTCCTTCCTTTAGCCGATGATCCGTTAATACATTAAGACATTAATTTAGTGTTTGTAAATCATCATCATCATCAACCCATCATAGAGCCACTGCAGGGCACGGGAATTCTCTCAAGTGAGAAGGATTTAGGCCACAGTCCAACACGCTGGCCAAGTGCGGGTGTGTGTTTGTAAATGCCTTACAATAAAATTAATATCTTGAATCTTTAAATATCGGTTAGCTATGTTTTAAATAACAGAGAGATCGGTTCTCGACGTACCAACGAAATTACAAACGACTAAATATATATTATTATGTTTTTTCTAAGTTTACAATTCTAAGTTTAAATTCGAAAATTGACCCCCGTTATAAACACAACTATACTACGATGAAAGGCAAATAATTTTAGAAAATAATCACATCCCCTTCAACTTAACCGTCGGAGCTACTTAAATTTTTATCGCCGACAAAATATTAGCCTACGTTACAACGATAAACAATAGCTGCCCTGCTTAGAACTTGAGAATTCTTTATACATTATTAACTGTTCATCCGGGGACGCGAACAAAGGCGTAATAGGGTCCTGAGAGCTCAGTGTAATTTTAAATTTCCTTTCAAATGAGACCTTGAAAGCGTCATTGTATAGGCTATACTTGATCAAAATAATAGTGCTACTTAAAAGTATTATTTATAACGTTATAGGGTTTGTCACACTATTATATCACAAAACTTGGGATTCCATTTTAAGTATATTGCACGGACGAGTGGGAGATTTGGCATACATAGTTAAAGTATATAAGGAGAAAAAGTGCGAAAGCTAAAATTTATATATATCTAATATGTCTGACTGCTAAACGGGAAGTCGTGGGTTCGATCCCCACACAAATATTTGTGTGATGAGCATGAATATTTGTTCTGTGTCTGGGTGTATTGGTATCTATATTGGTAATTGTTTATCAGTTGTCTAGTTACCACAGCACAGACTCATAGCCTAGTTTGGGATAAGATGGCCATGTGTCAGTTGTCCCAAGATATTTATCATATATTTATTATTATTATTATGATTTTTTATATTTTATAAGAAAATAGTAACGTCAAACTATGTAGGAAAGTTTTCAAAGCGAAAGTGTCGCTAAATGTAATTTATTAGCAAACTTGAGTGTTACCACTTGGTTTGTGAGCCAGTAAATACTCAGCTTCGGGTACGATGTAAATTCACAGCGTACTTAGTGTTTATCCGTAGTGATTGCATGTAAAGTTAAATGGACTGTTTGTTTACTTAATCCAATAGGTGTAGTGGTATGTGGTATGCATGTAGAGTTCATGTTAATATTCATACTCTGTATTGCAGTGCATATGTAACAGTACACATGTAACAGATTTGTGAGACATATGTACATATGTATATTAACACACTAGTGCCTTGTGACGTGCAATAAATTTGAAGGAGAGAGGCGAATTCTTAGAATTTCTTTTTTAACTTCCCGATAAGAAAGTTGAACATTTTCAATAATAGAAATGATTTAACTCCGTTTTTATCAGACCATTTTGAGGTACTTCTGACTATCTGTAGGATTGTATCTGTATGGTTGTATGTGTGTAGGTATATATAAACCTATTATAACTTTTGGACGGGTTAACGGATTGGAACGCGGTTTGTATCATCCGAAAAGACTCCACAAAACTTAGATTTTCTAAAAATTTGAACTGATCGGCCAAGTAGATTTTGAGTTAAATAAACAAAACTCAAAAAACTTGTATTAAAAAGTTTTTTTCAATAACTAACTTTTCGATGACAGCCGAAATTTTACAACTTACTACTTCCTTAACATGGGACCTTTCCTCGTCTAGAACGTTTAGAACAAACCCATCCAATTCTCAAATATTTTGTTTCGATTTAAGTTCACCGTTGTCACAATGAGATGTCACAAAAGAACATCATAAAAGCGGTCCGTTGAACCGTCCAAACACAATAGAGAGTAAACTCCGCGAAATATTTCCTCGCACCGCTCTCCACGGTATGCCCAGCCGATCCCTTTTAGGGCTGTCGAATCTGCATACTTTTCCTGTTAACGTCAACCCATAAAAAACCTCTCTCTAAAAGTTTAATCTACTTATCAGCCGCATTGCAATCCATCATTCTGGCCTGCTGCGGTTTGGTAGAGTTTACAAGAGTTTCGAGAATGTTATAGAGACCTTCCATGTTAGCTGTAGGAATGTTTTCCTTTATCGAAGTTAGAAAAGAGTCTTCCACTTTTCTAACTTTTATTATTTTAAGCACTAAGCTATTAATAATATTACGACGTCATAATTAACCAACTCTGGATACAGCAGCCTTGTTTATGGTAGACTTTCAAATGGTCTATCATAATTAAAAATGTATACTTTAAAAGGCTATGGTGTTGACCTCTGTGAAGATCTTTCGGTCACATAGAGCTAACCTTGAACGCAATAGCTAGATCATGGTGGTCATGGCCGTTAAAAAGGGCTTTCATAATTAAATGATGTTATAAAATTTCATATCTGTGTTGACCGTTGAAGAGTTCCCTCGTCTGGACCTTCGATAAAAAATCAGTTCATACTTATTGAATCAGAACCTAATCATCAGAAGAAGAAGTAGAGAACCACTTCCTCTTATGCCGATTAGGCTTTTATAGACAGAGTTCTCAACTCAACTTGTAACTTTGATCGAAAAAAAAATTAAAATTAAAAAGTCATAAAAATTAACCAAAAAATTAAATTTAAGAGCGGCAACCCTATACTTCCATTAAATTACATCTCTATCAGGCGTTACAAAGGATATAAAGCGCACATTAAATTAATAAAACATATTGAACGAAAATAGAAAAATGTAGCTACGCGTGCCATACCAAATGCTAGAATTTTCTTTTCATAAAATATTCTTTAGATAGCATTTTTAATATAAACACATAGTTTACAGATTGTGCGATAGCCATACCTATTTCTAGCATTGAAGCAATAATACTATTTTGTTTCTAACAGAAAATACGGGTAAATTTAGGTGGCCCGGGAAAGGACCATCGCCACACCCAAATCTACCGTAAAGCAATTACGTGGCGACCATCTTACAACTCAGAAGTGGCAACGCATATGTTTGCGAGTAGAATTGGGTGATTAGTTTATCACTTCAGTCGGGCATCCCGAGACACACATGTTTTTTATGTATATTGAGTAAAAGTAGCAAATGCAGTAGTATTTCCCGGCGACCTACTACTCTAGTATTATTGATGAATATGGATGTTTATGGGTCACAGAGACCACTTAACACTGGGGAAACTGCATGCTCTTTTGCTAATTCTATTCTATAAAAAAGTCGGCTTACATGCTCTTTTGCTTCTCTTATACTATAAAAAGGCTCTATTTTATTTTGACTTTTATTACGTGCTATGTATAGCACAAAGCCTTAATATAATTAATTTTTGCTGTCCCGTAGCTAATCTGAAAGCAGGTCACGCCAACCTTTTTTAGAGCAAAACCTCCCATTTACGTTTTAAAATTAACGTGCCGAATAAGTAATTTCGTTTATAAAAAAGTTTTTTACATTTTTAAAGGCAAAAAGAATAAATTTTTGTCATACTTTCTTTCTATGCTTTCTATGAATGACAGAATAAAATAAAATCTGGTTTGTTATTGATTACGAAAATTAAATTATTTTGCTCTCTTATCAATAATACAGTTAGATAATCAGTCGTTAGTCTCTACATAATTTATTTCCTTACGGGTGGAATTTATTAAAATGCTTTCTTAGGGGATGCCTACGTCAAAGTAGCTTTATGCATGTAGAGTCTCAACCCGATCGGTTTAAAATTGACAAAGTTTCGTACAAACTTTCATGCCTTATTTTATCCCCTTGAGGGTAGAATTAATCAAAATCCTTTCTTAGCGGATGCCTACGTCATAAAATCTACCTGCATGCCAAATTTCAGCCCGATCCGTCCAGTGCTTTGGGCTGTGCGTTGATAGATCACTATGTCAGTCAGTCACCTTTGAGTTAGATTATTTTGAAAGAAAGAAAGAAGAAAGAAAGAAATAAAATAATAGTAATAATAATAATTAACAACAATATGTTGTGTTTTAACAATATACAACAGAAAAATATTCAATTTGGACGGTTTGGTGTGAGAGGATTAAAGGTTTGAACTCAAACGCGTTGTGGCGGAGCGGGCATGAAGCAAAGGCAAGCGAGGACAATATTTTATATTAATGTTGTTAGGACACCCAATAGTATTGAATAAATAAGTACCTAAATCAGTACCAAGAAACACAAAAACAAACTTAAGGTACTTTATATAAAGCCGTTACGAAGCAATCTTCTCGTAACAAGTTTTTCTAAAGAGCTATAAAGTTTTTGGGTAACCCTAATCTAATCTGGATTATCTAGACAATACGAGCCGAATGAATTTTAAACAGGGCACGATGAGATTCAAATAATAAATGAAACCCGCTAGAAAGTAATCGTTTTTACAAACTTGACGACTCTGACTGGGTTTTAATGACATTTCTTAAGAGATTTGTACCATTTTCTTGTAACAAAGCCTATAAATCTCTGATTGTAATTATAACGTTAAAAATCAATACTCTATGCATTGTATAATTATGGATAAAGTTGCAGGCGCCTTGTTATTGATGTGTATACTTAACATGATATTATTAGTGGGGTCATTAGTTTTAGTAAACATTTCAGCTGGACAAACAAATATATTTTACTAATATAGTTGACTGGCCTATTGGTCTAGTGGTTAGCGAGCCTGAATGCTAAGCTATCCAAAACTAATGTTTGTGTGATAAGTACAAATATTAATTCTGTGTCTGGGTGTACAGTTATGTATACATATAAGTATGTATTTAAAAATATTACGTATGTCTGGTTACCATAGCACAGGCTCTACCTAAATTGAGATCAGACAGCCGTGGTGAGTTATCCTAAAATTTTTATTTATTTACGTATCTATTCCCAAAATATTTATTTATTTATATCGCGTAGATTCAAAATGGCGATGACAATAGGTACCTATTGTAAAAAAAGTTTTTCTTGTTTCATCCTTCTTTTTGACGTTAAATATGCCAACCTTCGATACAATTTACTCAAGGATACACCTGGGGTTTATGACGTTTCAGACGGAATTGACTATACGACGTGGCCCCGCATAAACCCAGAAAAGGTTTGACGTATACATGACAATTTTATTTTATTGAGCTGATCCTGTCCAAACATGTCCTGTGGGCGGATGGAGGTATGTAGGTATTATGTAGATTAAAAAAAATACGTATGCATATAAAGAACTCTAATACATTTAAGGTCTATTTTGACGTCTATTTAAAACGTTATTTTTAAAAACTTTCAAATGTGAATTTATTTCTGATAGTTTTCTACGCATTTATTTCTACCACTAATCAATATTTGGGTTTCTAGTACAAAGAGGCTAACCCTGGCAGCCTAGAAATAAGAGGTTTAATATCAGATCAGTGTTTAATCAGATAGGCTTCGGGGCTGGACGAGGTGGTTTTAGATGATCTGCACGCTTCCTGGTATTAAATTATGTGCTTTCTAAAATAAAAATCTGCTAAAATATAGTCTGTACGGTAAGTTCATCGTCTTAATTTCGTTTGTCAGTTTCATAGTTCATTTGCGACATAAAACACAGACATTCTAAACAATATATACTTAGGCGTTGTATAAATAGCATATTCTATTTAATAATTTAATTTTTATATACATTTTTATATATACCCTTACCATGACAATTGCGTAAAAGCAAAGAAAGTTTAGGTGTGTTAATAAACACTAATAAGTAATATAAAGATAAATTATAATAAATAACCGTTCAGAAAAGCTGGCAGATGTTTGTCTTTAAAATCCCTCTAAGCCCATCCAATCCCTTCGCTCTGAGGTTACATTAGCCCCACCGCAAAACGTTTTACGAAATTTAATTATTTATCTTCTTTAGCGAATTTGAAACAAAATTGAAGTTGTAAGCTTGATGGAATTTTTATATAAGAAATATAAGTAATCCCACGGCTCGAGGGGCACCTAAAGTTAGTTATTTCTAATCTTTATCGGTCTAATGGTTTTCTAAAAGTCAATCCTCAGTGGACGGTGAAAATTTTATCGGTCATCTGTTAGTCCAACAATAGCACATGAAATAGTGTAACGGTTAAGGAAAAGCCTCGGGAGGGTAAATAGTAATATCCTACGTTACACATTACAAATTCGGCATAAATTTTATTTTGGATGTTATTTTAAAATTAGTAAATTGACGGTTGCGTGTAAATGTTGAAAATTCACCAAAATGCAATATTTATGACTAAAATGTTATCGATTTGCGTTTGTTTTAAAGACTGCCAACGTCCATATCTTTACAACGGATACACAATCATTATAAATAATAATATAACCACGGCGACGACCTCCCGCTTAGCAGTCAGATTCACTTATCACTAGACCAAGAAGTCAGTCGCCACGCAATTACTTTGCTAAAAGTTTAAAGCGGATGTGTCGATCACAATAATTCTAACATAGTACAACACCTGGAATACGGATCTTTTTTATTGATAATTAAGAAAGTGCCGCAGATTGGGCTCAGTGGTGTACCTTGCGGGACACCTATGTCCAATAATGAACTACCGCTGAAGAGTGAGTGGTTGGAAATGATACTAATTCTGCCTGTCAAGTTACACTTAAATGTGATTCAGCAGGCAATCCTAGCTGCCCGTAATACGAAATTGAATCGAATCGGTCACGGAGAGGACGAGACGGATAAAGGGCCGCGCGCTTTTGTCTATAGGCCATGTATTCACAGGGGAGCTTTAGAATAACTGATTAAATCGTTTGACGACTGATGTTGAAGCGTAATAGCATTTTAATACCTATGTCTCGCTTATCGGTCGTTTTGTGGAAGAGAATGAAGGAAAGCGTTATGCTTATACATTTTATATATTTGCCTATAGTCAACAATATATACATGTAATTTTGAATCACGCTAATTTTCATTACACTCGTTGGTTCAAGGGCGTCCGTAGGTTTAATTTAAATTGTACTAGTGTTGTGTTCGATTTAGAAGTTTACCCAGTGAAGTATATAAAGCCTGAAATATATACCTACTATTGTTAAATTTTCCAATGCGATTCATAATATGTACAGGATGCGTCTTTTAAGGAATTTTACTCCCGTATTAAAAAAACGAAATTAAGAGCGTACTTTGTTTGACTATTAACTTAAATTATAAATATTTATTACTTATAATTGAGATTTCATTATCATTAAGGTTTGTTGTTTCCAACGTTGTTATCTAATGTGAGACTGTGAGTTAATAACATTGACATCAATCCATCCAATTCAATCAATTCATATTAATATGATTGTCAAAAATCAATGTATTTTACCTGTGGAGGTAGCTGGTAGCTTCTTTAAAAAGTTTTTGATCAAAGATAAAAAATTTGTCACAACCGAAGTTGTCAAAGAGAATGGTTCAGTAGAACAGTCGCGCTCAACACCCACAATAACGGCTGATCGCGTAACGAGCTGCGGCTCGCAAAACTGATTGGATAAAAAGCTTTTTTCCGAAAAAGGACAAGGGTAAAGTTATCCGGGAATGAGAAATTAGTGTGGATATTTGTGAATTCTCGAAATGAATATCTGTTTGATCGTACTAAAAAAGAGGTTTCTACATTTAATGCTCTAACTTTGATAATTAATTTTGTAGAGTTTTTACTTTTGTTACGAGTACTAGGATTTTTAATGGTAATCTAGACAAATAATCACACATAATGTTAACCGATAGACTAGAACAATAGGTAAGGTACATAGAACCCAAACAGGTTTTTGCTCCTAATGAAGAGCTGAACGGAAAGCAGCTAATAGAGCAACGCTTTCACTTAAATATTTCACTTAAATGACAATATATTTCTTCGAGATTAAACAACTTTCAAACTCAGTCACAATTAAGAGAATGCTAACAAGTTGTTTTGTAACTACTTCACTGAGCAAACTTGTAATTACTGATTTAGAGACGCCATTGTTATAAGCTATTTTACAGTTCCTACCACAGTCATAGTCCTTACTATCTGCCACTCAAAAGGCGTTAAAAGAGTCCTTGAAGGCTGGCAACGCAAGGGCAACCCCTCCGGTGTTGCAAATGTGCATAGGCGACGGTGACCACTTACCATCAGGTGGCCCGTATGCCTGTTTGCCAGACCGTTTACATAAAAAAAAATTATTCGGTTCTATTTTTGGACCAAAAATTACCAATAAAGTCAAATTTAAGAAAATCTTTAAGAGGGCTTTTTTAGAAAATTGATAAAAGAATGACGTTGAAGTTTAAACAACATAAGAAATATCCTCTGAGTAAACAAAGAAAAGTGGAACGCAAAGAAAACAAGAAACAAGTTCTAGTTTGGAAAGTGCTTTACTCGATTCATCGAACAAACTATTGACGAACCATAATAAAACTGAAACTCGAACTGAAGCTAGAAGTACTGAAGATGATGGAATGCCTGAGAAATAGATTTCAATCGAACCTCCAATAATACTGCAATTCTATCTAAAATCATAAGCCCATTCCGGGGTCAGATGGTCGTCTCGTTCGAATCTGCTGATCATTGTGGCCGAAATCCAAGCATAATTGACGGTAGTCAAATTTTCGTGTATTCAATGCACAGTAAGGTGAGTAACGCCATGCTATAATTGTTGAAAATTTTAATAGAATTACTACACTAATTCAATTTCCATATATTGACATTAGCTTCGAACAAATTGTTTAGTTCCAAATCAAGCAAATTCCAAAACTAGTATAAAGAGCGCTACAAGCAAAAGAAGATTCTTATTATCTTTACATAAAATTTTGAAAAGATAAAGTTTAATCTTTTCACATGTGTTAATTACGATTGTTAAAGAGACAATCAAGCCGTCAAGCAATCAAGCTGTTCAGAAGTTTTAAGAGTTTTACATACAAACATACACACGCATACATACATACATATAGCCATACAGACACCATCCTAAAAATAGTCTCATTCCCTAGGACCTCAAAACGTGTTGATCTAATGAAAACTTGATTTTCAAAAATCGAGGTGAAATCAACAACTTCCCTATAGTTAGTTGAAAGTTAAAAAAAGTAAATTGAAAATACAATTCCCAGTATAATCTTAGTTTACTTAGTTTCGTTTGATGGTAGTTTATCTTCCGTAACTAAAAATATAACAAAAATCACTTAGGTCAAAACCTCCCAACTAACATTCTTGAATTCAACACTACTATAGACACTCAAAGCACAATAAACAGAAACCATTTGTCCGTATTAAAGGCTAATACTTCTTTCACGAACACTAACAGCTGTTCGCATAAAGGCGCCATACATTACGAGATCGGGCGAACAAATTGTATAATACAATATGCTTCCGGCGTGGCGCCCCTCGGGGCGAGGACGCGTGAATATTAAACTCCGATTATAGGGTCTTTGAGCGTTGGGGCCATTTTATTTCAGATAAGATAATATGTGTGTATGTGGTGTTGACTTTTATGTTCATCTAGGGCCGATTTTTCAATACTCAGATAAAGTGTCAGACAGGATTTATTCGACAGATAGTAAAAAAATGGATTTCTCAATAGGCTCTATTCGAAGAATAAGTCGCTTGCCGGTGGTAAATGGAATATGAAATGAAATGAAATGAAATTATACGTTTAGTTAAATGGAATTGAAAAATAGAAAGAAAATATATGACCAATAAACAGTCGAATAATTTTATTCTTTTGGTAGTTATTTGACGTTTTATCTGACCATTGAAAAATCGGCTCATATTAATGTTTATTTGTGTCTGTAAAGTCATGTAAGTTTGCACCTCTGTCTATGTTTTTCATTGTATTCTATCCGGCATCTTCGGGAAACCAGCAAGCCTGATAGATTTCCATATACCTACATAGTTCAAAATCAAAATAACTTATAAAACTTATAACTTATAAAGAGGAAACTACAACAGTACCACTTTATTATATAATATTAAAGGTTTGCAACCCAACTTTAAACGCATTTCAATTCACTGAGAAATTTTAATAGAACTAAAATGGACAAGAATATGTATATTTTTCTATGTGCATGAAGCTAACCTAGTTTCTAAGTAATAATAGTCGTGCGAGGATTGTTCATTGCTTCACGGGTCTCACAATATACTCGTATGGATTCAAGTCATGCATATGAGTTCGTGCCATGCACAATATGCTAATTCTAGTGCAGCGCCGTTGACCTGTTCATCAGTGTATTAGTGATAATAATTTTAATCAATAAAATTTTTGCTATCAAGATTGACAATTCAATCCATTTTATGGTAAATGCGTGCCAATAACCGATCCGCAGAATGATAACAGATTGATCTAGAGAATCCGGATAACCTCAGATCAATGTCAATCACAAACTGTGGGTAGAATATTAATTTCGCGCGTAAACGAATTTATATTTTTCTCCTTTATCATTCCTTTACGGTGAGAGGAAAAATCCTTTTACAAAGAAATAATCTTAAAGAGCTTGTGTAGTTCACAAATCAACGTTTTACTCTGGTAAAATGTTGATTTGTGAACTACACAAGAATATTGTAGGCCTGAGTTAAATTCTTGTCTTCGAAATCAAATTCTTTAAATATGTTGATGATTCGAATACATTGTGAATATGAAAAACAAAAGAAAAACAATTGACAATCGATATACGCGTTAAAACGAGATTCCCGAATGATGAATAAAGATAACCTCCTTAAGAACGGCCATTTTCTTATTAATCTACTTTAAAAATGTAAGCTATTGGAGAAAAGATAGATCACCATTTTAATATACTCGTTAGTCAGCGCTAAAGAGCCGAGAGGTGTAGGAACGTGACTCCACACGCTACGCCATGCGTGATCTTTTTGTTTCCCCGTAAACGTTTATGTTTTTCTCTTGTTATACTCGCTTTGTTCAGTTGGCAGAATGAAGTAGCTTGAAAATAGAATCAGTTGAGCAAGATTATTAAAACTAAATCTGATTATTAAAACTTTCTGAGTGCTAACATTTAAATTTATAAGAGTGCTGAGAGTTTTTTTTCCGCCGGCTTTTTTTCTCTCGGTCTACTTTGCAC
>DWNH01001277.1:0-11760 GCA_018249895.1 Tiana niger
TAACCTAACAACTAAGCAGACGGGCCACCTGATGGTAAGTGGTCACCGTCGCCTATGAACATGAGCAACACCAGAGGAGTCGCCATTGCGTTGCCGGCTTTGAAGGAGAGCTCTTTTAGCGCCATTTTTACTTTTTTTTTACCTTTTGACGTCTTACGTTTTGACGTCTATTACGTAAAATGAAGCCTTGAACTTTTTGGTAGTAAGTCAAATAAATTTGCATTATACTGAAAATTACTAGAACATTGTTAGGAACTACAACCATTAATTTTTATATCGCGGTTCATTAAGATTTCTAGGTCCAACTAGCTGCTCGGTATCCGTCGACGTTATAACAAGTCCATAACAAAAGCACAGATAATTATCTCGCCAGTCATAATTGTATAGCCGACCTTATTCGAAATTTATTGCCGAGGTTAGAATCTCGCGGTAAAATGAATCTTATCAGCCCATGTAATTAATAGGTTATTATTAAATGAAAATGAATCTCCTGGATTTTGTTATTTTCTTATATAAGTACGTTTGAATAAAGAAAATATCCAGAAAGAAAAATAATGGTTAAATGGTTAGATACAAGAAAATCTGGTTTAGTCCTTTACGTACATTTTTAAATAAAGTATATTTTTGATTCGCTCCGAATATTAAAGAACATAGAAAGATTTCACGGGCTTTTAAATATAGAAGACAAAGGTAAACAAAAAACGTTCCTGTGCAGGAATACAGGGTATAAAAATTGTACAAAAAAATGTGTTAAATAAAGCTAAAAAATTAAAACAAAGTATTGTACCTCACATTTAGTATGTTTTATATTAAATAGATACCGATACCCCCCATGTTGAAAGAAAATTGAACTTTTTAGAAAATTTCCTTGTAGCCAACTAATTGATTCAGATAAAATTTTCTCACATTTCCGTTTACATCCATATTTTGGAGGCGTCTAAATACAAGAGAAAGAACAACAAGCATCCGGCTAGCCGCACAGTAATGGCTAATTAGCCGAGTGTATGCTCGGTGGGAATTAGCCGCTCAATTAGAATCACATTACGCGGAACGATTTGCCGCTAACCGGCCGAGGGCGCCCGACGCGCGTCGAATAACGAAATTGCTGGTCAACGATGAAAGTGTAGACTTACGTAGTGTTAGAAGAGACGTTACTTGAAGTAAGTGACCATGTACCAAAGCCGTAGCTTAGGAGTAACGTTTCAATACGATGTCAAAGAGGGCCCTTTTACTATAAATAGTTAAACCTTAGCAACCTTAAAAGGTTGGATAAGCTGGTGTGACCACTTAACCCATTTAAGAACCACGACCTTTTTTTAATGCTCAGCAAAATAAAATAAAGTAGTTTCGTATGTTGTTTGCGAATCAAATGAGTCGTTTATATGGAAAATATATGTATGTTTCAGGCAGAATGGTGTCGCTGCTAGCTGTAAAAGTTTTTTAATTGATTTTAATATTTGATGACTTATTCCTCAAGACTAGGAACATATCTACAATCTCAGATAGGTCTTTAGTAACTTGACAGATAGGAGTTTACTGACTAACACAGATTATAAGGAACTCTGTTACTAACACCATGGGCCTCAATAGCCTGAAATAATTGATTTTTATTTTATTTATTTATTTTTAGTATTAGTACTCGGAGATGTGTGAAAGGTGGCCTGCGTGCTAGTTTGCTGCTTTTGAATATAAAAATTGCAACCTATATTTTATATTTCTTATAGACAATGTATGTATTATAGTCTATTTATAATAAGCTATATCAACTCGTATAACTCTATGGCACAATCAGTGGAACGTATTGAAGCGGCGTTCAGATCGTGACCAGACCACCCACTGGCGGAGGCAAGTGGAATAAAACAACGATAAATAACAGTGCTCACGCATAATTGATCACAAATTAAAACTCGCCCGTCCGAAATGTTAAACGCCGACGCCGAAAGCGAAATTAGTATCTGCGTCCACTCAGGTTATTCCACTTCGTTCCCGAAACCCATGTTGCTCTCTTTACGTCCCAAGCGAAGAAGTGAAGTGTTTAATGTGGGGTGCTGTCATAGCCCATTTGGCGTGATCCGTGACTGGCAAAAGATATTACTCTGTGTGTTGATTTTATTCTGTGTGTTATTGCGCACTTGCTCGACATTGATGTTGCGTTTCGTCATTGTTATGAATCGTGTTGTTTTATATCACGTACTTTATTTTTGTTACATGCAGGAGAGTGAGTATTTTTCTCTACTTTATCGTATTTTTTTGGAGAGTCTGTGTCCAAAATATATTTTTGGAGTTTATAACAAATTATTTCTTAATTTTTAGTTGAATTTAATTTTTGTTAAAAATATTTTCTTGTACATTTTAATCGCAAATATTTTTATAACTTAAACACCGAAATTACATGTTAATTTTTATTCATAAATAAAATCTTATTCATCGTTAAATTAAATAAAAATAATTACAGTTACTAACAATTATCGTCGACCAGATTAACATAACATGGAAGATAGTGGAATATACTCGTTAACCGACACACGAGGAACATATTCGCCTGCGACAGGGTTGCCTCTAGAGACCGGTTTTGTCATTCTCTTTGATCAAAAAATGTGGCTACAGTTAGTCGAATCCATGTCCAATTTACTAGAAGTTTTCTATGACGCTCAATTCTACACTTCTTTTTGAGCGGCAATTTGTACCAGTTTTCTTTGTCGTGGGCAAAGTCGTTATGTTCTTCTACATCTATTATTATAGTAAGGATTTCTTTTTGCTAGATTTGTTAGAGCGGTTTTAGATGTACCACAATCACACCGCAACACGGCCGGTTTAAAATCTGTATAAAGTTGTACAGTGTTTCACACATACGGATTTTGCCACTAGTTAGTTTTGTGGACGTTATCGACCACAATATAGATTTGAAGAACAAAAAAAGTTGAAGCAGCTTAAAGTATAGAGAGGCATTTTAATTATTTATCAATAAAACCACTTCCAATTAAATCATATACATACATCGACCTCAGCGAAGAATTACATCATTCCGGTGCGGGAACACCACATTATTCCTATGTAAATTACTGCCCCTATAAAACACAGTCGCTATTTCTAGTGCCAAGCATTCCTTGTATACCTTAATTAATAATATCATGCAAAGTCTGATTCCATTGTTATACAGTTTAGTGTAGATTCATCACATTTGCATCTTGTTAATCATAGACGCAATCAAGTAATTACCACTTAGCTGAGCCAATATTGTATTAGCGATTGTTCTGTATGAACGTCAATTAAGGAATACCACGGATATTAGGTAAGGATAGTTGTATTTGCCTGTAATCGACGTTTATTTGTAGGCAACAATCTACATTATTATATATATTTATATAATAATGTAGATTGTTGTTATAATAATGTAGAATACTAGCGGACGTTGCCCTGTCCGAAAAACAAAAAAAAACGACAAAAATAATCCATGACCCCAATCGCAACGCCACCTACCGGGTCCAATTGTAAATCTAAACCATTCTCAAGTCCCCTTGAACACACACAAAAAATTTCATCAAAATCGGTACAGTCGTTTAGGAGCAGTTCTTGTGACATACACACTCACAAGAAATATATAATATAAAGATTTTTTTATAAATTAAACCTAGCAAACAGGCAGACGGGCCACGTAATAGCGCGTGAAAGTTGTCGCCGATGCGTTGCCGATCTTGGAGTTCTCTTAGCGCTTTTTTTGAAGAACCCTATGTCATAGTCCGCAAGAAATGCCTTAGAAGGAAGATCATTCCATAATTTAAACGTGCGATGAAAAAATGAAAGTCTAAATCAGACCGTGGAGAACCGCTACAAATCCAGATGGTGCGGATGGAATCTCAATCGACGGTTGGTATAATGGAAAAAGGGTGACGTAGGCATTAGTCTGGACAATTCCTCGGAGCACTCACCGTAGTATAGTCTTCATATGGCAGAGTTTCGTTTACAATTGATCTACCTTAACATATACCTCCTAAGAGCTTTCTAAAATTGTTATAGACAAGCTGCGACTGAATATTAATTTTGGCTACAACAACGTGTGGCAATTTGGGCACCCCTTAACAGCGCTCCGAATCGCCATGAAACACGTAAATTGAAAAACCTGCCTTTTGCCGACCCGCATCGAATAACATGTTAAATATTCTAACAGTTGAAAGAGTTACAAATAGCCGGTGATATATGTATGTATGTATATACGAGGTGTGAGATACATGCCATACAACACAACAGGTATACGTCTAATTCAATACGTAAATAACATGTATATTTATTTGGATTGTTATATTTTATTTTTAGGTTTAAGCAGTTTATAAGGGTGCAGTGTGCTGAAGTGTGGGCGATGGACCAGCTGTAGATGGTACTAATATTTTATTTTTCAAATAAAATTGGCCTATTTTATTGTTATACCAACATAAGACTTAAAGAAAAACTAAATCGCTTCAATCAGGAACTGAACAAAAATCCTAGACGTCAACAATAGCGCTTTGTATTCATATTATTTTGCTATATAAAAAACAAATATAATCGTGCATATAATGTTGTTAAAGACATAAGAACGTGCATCTGGCAAAAAAGGATACTCTAAAGGCAATGTTGATTCATCGTTCAATACAAGTGACTATTCGTTGACCTTCGAAAAAAAATGGATATACAATACGATCATTTCGCCAACCGTACATCGCATACAAAACACATGAATATTAAATTGTCTTCTCTGTTTACAGCAACGAACAATGACCGGTATTCAGAACAATATAATACTAAATATAAACGGCTGGTTAAGACGTCTTTTTTTATGATTGACGCAGCTTGACATTCCAAAAAATTAAGTGGCTCAAATATTGTTAGGTTATTTTATTACCGACGATTTCCTTCGAACAAGCACTCTTTGTTGTTTTAAGATGCTGCCCAAACTATAAATCGTTTTATGATTTTTAGTAAACGACGTTAGGAAACGTAGTTTTTAGTTCAATGTTTCGTTTTCAATTTTTTTTCCTGTATATTTTTAAAACATTCGTACGATATTTTGAAATCAATCAAAATTTTGTTACTGAATTTTTCTGAATATTTTTAACAATAACGAACAGCTTTCTTCAACGATTGTAAAGACAACAATCAATTCAAAATATTGTTAATATATTCAATAATTCAACAATTATTTTATTTCACATTGCCTTTTAGTCAACAGCTGGCTAAGTTAGTTGTTACTTCAGTATAATTTATATAGTTATAAACAAAATATGACACTATACATAGCAATTACTACTACGTAGTAGTAGTTAGGATTACCTAAATGAATGAATGAATTACCAATGTTATGTTATTGTATATCAATAAAATATATCATACATTCCTAAGTGCTCAAAATACATTTAGTGCAAAGTAAACTAAGATAAATAGAGATCTAATCCCAGTTTCAAGTTAAAGAAAGATAATCCAGTAAGTGGATATGAACTTAGAAGCACTTGAAAACAGCTTCTACACCGTTCACGGTAAGCAAACACCGCTATTCCGAGCACTTTGAATTTTTCCTATCTTAAGTTTTACTTTTCTTATGAAAGAGAACTAAAGGTGTAGTAATTTAGTAGATGTAACAAAACTGATTTTGTATGTATCCTAACATTTTTTTAATTGAATAAACGTATCAAATAAACACGCAGACCGCCTGATGTTAAGTGGTCACTGCAACTCATGGCGGAAACTTAATCCTATCTGAGATAGCATATAGATGTGTTCCTACTTCAAAGGACTTCAGTATTAAACATATTCAACACGTGGCAAAAATTCAATATTTCGGAGCAACTTCTATTATTTCTACATTTACATCGAAGTATATAAACGATAAATAAGGCTATCTCACGCTAATCAAAATTCTATTTTCTTGGGAAGGAATAAAAAAGGATTAAACCCATCCACTTATAGATATTTGGTATGGCCGAAGAGTCTTAACTGTGTCTGGACCATTCTTAGAACTTCCGAGTATAAATTACAAATTGACGTTTGAAAAAGTCATGCCACATTTTTATCTTCTGATACTTCTTACAAGTCGGTATATTTTTTATATCAATTGAAATCATTCACGCACGAGTCTATGAAATAAATCATTCGAATAGAGTTTATTTAGGTAGCTATTTCTTAGTAAATATATTAGGAATCTATTGATCATTTATATGGCTACTAGCGTACTAGCGCAAAAGCCCATACAATGTTAAATACAAACCTCGGTTCTTCGAAAGCAAACATTAGTAAGGTAAAGGTGTTCTGGGAACAGATTAATGTTCTGATAAAAATGTAACAGCTAACTGGTTTTGTCGGAATCGGGTGTTTAGTTTTGAATAACAAGCACTTGAAACCACTTTATATATTAAATATGTATGTGAATTTTCTTTTACTAAATTATTTTAGTTATTATTGTATAAGTATATAGCGTGTAAAACCGATTGTCGTTGCTGATAAGGAATTGGGGTCGTTTAGGTAATATTTCTAAATGCATAAGATGATATGAATCGTCTAATAAAACTTATATAGATATCTATATCTTAGTTATCCGATGGGGAAGAAAGGTCCTCGAACGGAGACCATGTCTCGGCAATAGGAGCACAGGTCGCCCTCCGACCAGATGGACTGATGACCTGAAGAAGATAGCGGGAAACCGCTGTATTCTAAGGATTCAGGACCGGATGGAGTGACGCCAACTAGGGTAGGCCTATGTCCAGCAGTGGACAACTAAAGGCTGATGGATGGATGTATTAGTTTGCATTGTCTACATGTTACTTTAGAAACCGTTTTTTTAGTTTAGTGGTAACAGATAAAGGTCGCTATAGGCCCACATATGAGAGTTAAAATTTTCCCACCAATAAAATAACTCCGTGAAAGATTATTACGCTAAATTACTTTTCAAGTAACCATTAGAACACTTGGAATAACATTCAAGTCAGGTATTGACAATATCCTTGGCAGCTCCCAAGCAAAGTGTGACATAATTTGTATTTACTGTACGTGCGGTGCAAATGCATTCGATCGATCATCGAAGCCTGCATTCAATGGGCGAACAGTCTAGAACGTCTGAGTTGGAATTCATTGAAGGTTTACGTATTAATGTGTTTTGTCAGGTTCTCTAATTTACGAACATCAAAGTGTCTGCCACCATTTTTAAATGCTGTGGCTGGACACGGGTCTCCAAGCAACAAAATATGTTTTCGAAATATTAATAATGCCTCGGATTAAATAACATCAATACATTCCCTTTCTTGTACTACAAATTACAATGTTACAATAAATTAAATAACATGTAGATACAATAGATACATCTGGCGGCATTATCACTAAACAAGCAATCTCTTTTAAACAACCAAGAAGAGTTAAAAAGATGGCGTGTGGAAGAGAGACAGGGTAGGTGAGGTGTCGCTGACCACGGTTAGTTGTGGTCGGCAGTTCATTTGCGCGGAACCTAAATCCAAACCGCATCCAGTGTACCTTGACTTCTGACTTCTGATACACAGTTGTAATACAGACATCTGTGTCTTTTTGACGTTCTAACTAACTAACTAAACGTATATTAATACTTACATTATAACTAAGCTAAGGTTATTTAGCTTCAACACGTAACATAAAAAAACATTTACATATTTTTATGTGAACTAAAACAAAAAGGTTGCGTATCTTTTTAGAATAATTAATTATTGTTTGAAATACCTCAACAAACACAAATACGCAGTTATTAAAATTCTATTTATACAATCAAAAACCTATTCATACAATACAAATGTTACGGTTATACTTAAAACGCCATATAAATACATATCTAATATCGAGAGTAGGACGAAAGTTTTTTGAAATTTTGTAAAAAGTTAACCTCGCATTAGAGATTTTTACGACGAAATGTAGAAGGAATTTGGTCGTACATTTATTTAAGTGCTACAAATCCACTGCTGAGATTTCTGTCACCTTAATCCACTTTGGAAGGCTCCTTCATCGTAAAGTGCAGGAGATTCTGGTAATGTATACCTTTTATTTTATCTTTCAATGTTTGTGTGAACAAGTGTTTGATTTATTTTGCTAGCTTTGTTAACCCAAATTACATAGTTATTTCCAAAAACATATTAATGTTCAGAACAGTTGCCTGGCTACCGTCCGGGGAAGTGCCTCCGCCACACGCAGATCTACCGGAGTTCACTAATTACGAGACAACCATCTTAGTCCTCAGAAGTA
This sequence comes from Tiana niger, assembly GCA_018249895.1. Taxonomy (NCBI): domain Eukaryota; kingdom Metazoa; phylum Arthropoda; class Insecta; order Lepidoptera; family Hesperiidae; genus Tiana; species Tiana niger. Next base: position 8,230 of record DWNH01001277.1, read on the forward strand.
GCAACGCATCTATCATCTATGCGATCTCAGGTAGGACTAAGACTAGGTACTGCCTTAGTTATTAATTTATTTAAGAAAATAATAGTGTGTGTGAAAATAAATTGTCTGTACAAACCGTACACAGTTGTGTAGTAAATTTTATCTGAACGCTAGCAGTATCAAGCGCAATAATCGTCTGACGCTGTCAAAATAACGCCAGCTGTAAGAACCGGACGCCGCTTATCGCTACAAATTATAATGTGGTTTTATTTTAGTTGTCCTTGTATCCGCCGAGAGCATCATTCGCATGGCTATCGATACAACAAATCAGAACACTGGTATTTACAGATTCTCTATAAAATCCAAAAAACAATCTTACAACTCTAGACCTAAGAGCTATTTCACTTAAAACGCGATAACAAAGGTACAGTCATGTACAACTTTGTTAAAGTTCCTTATTCTATGCAGTGTGCCAGCGCCGTATCACGATGGGGCAATCTTAAAAGAACACTATTTTGTTATTTTTGCAGAAGTAATGTAGATGAGGCAAGAAATGTTATAGCCACCGCCATTTAAGGGTTATTTATGTTTGAAATTCCGCTTACCGTTCCTTTCAAATTTTAATAATGGAACGTTTCACGTTCCGTTAGCGGTTTGAACTAGGTAACAGAAAGCCATTAGATGTAATCAACCAAAGTAAGACTATCAATTATAAAGGATAGTCGGAAAAGGTTTCAGATCCGATGTCTACGACGATAGGTTCTTCAAAGGATCTACGGTTAGAGATGTTTGCCGCTATTCAGTGCTTTTAAAAGCATTTACGACATCGGATTCTCCATATTCAGGTAGTTTTATTCGAGTCTATATTTAATTCTTATTTTTTATCAACCAGTCTATATAAATAATATCTATTGATTGTTTTTTGTAGTAGGTATCTATTCTTCACGATGACAAAGCCGAACAAGGTGCCTCCGCCGCGGGTTCATTACCGAAAGCATTGTTTGTTCGGCACACTATGAGTTTTTGTCCGGAGCTATTACAAAAACGTCGAAGGATAACAAAGGCATCTCAGCGATACATTGCAAGATCAGACGTCGTACATCATCATGTTCAACGATGTACTCAAACAAACATCAACCTCTTGACCTTAAATCTTCTGTTAACATCACGCTGATTTCGCCGACAGATAAGTTGTAGGTACAACGGCCAGCGTGTACTCACTGATTTATTTCATTATGTTAATGCTAATAGAATCAAAATTAATTCAGGAGATGAAAAAATGACTGCCGAGTTTGTAATGATTTAATACGCCTCACTTCCTGTTCTTTTTTACGTAGGTAGGTAAGAGAGTTTGAAACTTTTATTCGGGGTCGAGCAGCGAGTGATTTTAACGAGCTTTTATTCGCGGACTTTTTTACTCGAAGCTAGGAAGGCATTTTTATGAAACTAATGAATGTCAAAGAGAACTTATTTACTCTCGCGATTGACGAATTCTTTGATGATCGCACGTAATCAGGTTCGGTTTCGAGAGTTCCATTTCAAACCGAAAATTACTATTTCGCTGAGATTGATGTATTTACGCTTGTACGGGTTTTGAGGGCGCCATTACAGAGTACGTGTACTCCAATAATGGTAACATGATACTAAACAAGATCAGTAACATTTGATAGAATATATTATATCTGAAGCAACACTGCTTTCATTGTAGTACCGGCATGTCATTGTAACAACCAAAAGTGCGTTTTTCAACTACACAGCTGTATATTAAAAAGCTTCATTGTTCTACATCAGTAAAAACCACCTACAATCCTTCAACCACAACTACTTCACAAATCACTTCAAAACCGTGACACTGATCAAACACAAAGTTAATAGTTACATCGTTACTGCACGTATACTAAATTAAATTACAATGATGCTCCCGAAAAGAGTCGGCCGTAACTGCGTAGACGAATTATTCAAAGCATCAAGTTTTGATGCGCGTGGGCATATTTAGTCACGGGCACAGCTCGTCCCATTACTAGGAATACCATCCTTCTTATTTCAATGTCTGGGATATGATATTTTTGTAGGGTAAAACCGGAAAGAGCAAGCTGAACAAGTACTGCCGTGGTAGCCATGGCTACCCTAAAGCAATTTTTGTGTCTCGGAAAGATGTGAATGCCAGAAAACAACTAAACCGGAGGTAAACATCCTAGTTCTTAGAAGTAGCCTCGCATTTATGTATTGTCTATTTGTTGCAGGGACCACTCAACCCTATGTGATTATTTTTCAAAGTAGTAGGTATTCCAATTTATCATATTGGCTTTATCTAAATGGTTCAAAGAGTATTTTAATTCTATCCCTTAGCGTCCTAGGCCCCATTTACTACACCAAACTTCCTCTGTATACATACTATTACGTGGACGAAGTCGCTAGTACTTGGGTGGTTAATAAATACTTGGACAGTCTACTTAGCCCCCTACATGATGGCTATCATTCGATCAGCTTAACTATACCCGTTTAATAAAGGTATAGTTGTTCGAAACTATCCCGCTGGCACAACCGGTTACGCTCAACACTGAGGCGACCGTCGGTCACTGCACCACTAGGGACCTCATGTTAAACGTTTCAACGTATGTCACAGGTCAAATTGGTGATGAAAACTTAGTTTGAATTTTGAGTAGGGAATACGTGATTCTCAACAACCGTTTTTTACTGTTGATTTTAGAAACAAAAGCGGCTCGGTAAACAGTGACTGACGTGCATTATTGATTGTACCCTAACTAAACAAGTAACTTAGTTAATGTTTAATGTGATCACAAATGAGGAATTAGGTCGCATTGGAGTTGGAGAGTTTTGGAAGTAATGAAAACTTTTTCGTTGAATACTTTATCCTCGTGTATTATGAAAGTTGATTTTATTGAGCCTGTACTTTTACTGACTGTACTTTTGAGGAATGTGTATGTAAAAATAGAAGTAAAAACATTTTTTTAAAGATGAAAAATAAATAGAAAATCCTGCGATTGTACGTAGACGCGTTGTTACAGCCGAGGACTAAGATGGTTGCCTCAAATGTGAAGGCTGCCATCTAGCACTTTTTGACTAAAACATAAAAATTTTCTATCACGGTAGAAATAGGTGTGGCGGTAGTACCTTTCCAATTGTCTACCACCTAGTAGTAAAACCACCACCATAAAATATTAAATACAAAATAATCAACCATAATAAGATTTTAATAGGAAAATAATTCCGTTCACAAAGAAATCCTTTGTGATTTGTCACGGTGCGCTCTGAACGAGTCATCATCCGAGGCGCGGTCGGCTACGGTAGTTTATAGATACTTGTAGCCCGCGGCGATCTACGTTTATGCAATTAAAATTTATTAATTTCAATCGAGAGTATTTTTAGTACTCTTTAATGGTTGGATCCCTGCCGAAGTATTACCAGTATTCAATTGAACATGACGCTGTCAACGGAAAACAAATTTATATGTATCGTTTTATTGAGCTCCTCGTATAAATTTCGTTACACCAATTTGAATTTTTATGACTTTTTAATTAAACTAAGTAT
>DWNH01001278.1:0-11756 GCA_018249895.1 Tiana niger
TCTGTGTGTGTGTCCATGGTACCCATGACACAAGATCCTAGAATCTTAGTGTGGGGCTATGAGTGTGAAGCGTTATTTTTTTTTATAAAGAAATTCTATGAAAAATGTGTTTAATAATACTAATAAAATAAAGCAATTATAGATACCTACTAACAGAGATATACAGAGAGAGAAAGACACGATAAAAACAATGAAATGGTAAACCGATATATTCGGCACCAATACCGAATAATTCGACCGAATACAAATAGTGAAAAAGATACCGAATATGCCGAATAACAAAAGAATATTCGGCGCATCTCTACTTATCTTGAATATCTGTCATGTTATCATTGTGTAGCTATACAAGAGAAATATCTATGGATTAAAATTCATTTTTAACATCAATCAAATTGATTTTAATTTAGAAGATATTCATCATATTCATTTTTTGCCCAAAATGAGTTAAAATTTAGATAGATATAGATTCTATACAACTCAATTTAAACATTACATATATAATATATGTACATGAATATTTATTTTAAAGCTTATATAGTACTGCTCTGCTTTCTGTTGATGACCCGTGTGTAGCGGTTACCATGCCAGGGCAGTTTAACGGGTCCTGGATTCGATTCCAGAGGGGCAGAAGTTTGAACGATGAATTTAGATTTCTGTTATCGGTCTGGGTGTTAGTTTATTTATGTCCATGGTCCCCATGACACAGTCCTAGTGTGGGGCTATGAGTGTGAAGGGTTATTATTTATTTATTTATTTAATTTTGATAAACAATTAGGGAGGTTTGTTCTTTTATAACATTAATCAAAATAATTAGTTTTTTCTAATCTGCTTCATGAACTTGTAAGCCTCTCTTTAAGTTTAAGTAACCTTTTGTACATATGAAGCTTATCTGAAGAAAAAGTTTTCTTAGTTTCTTGTTCCTGTAAAAAAAACCTTCATTATTGTAACTGATAAAGTTATCATTAAGTTGGAGTTTAAAAATGTTTATATACCACCTTTGTACCTACCTATATTTGTGCAAATAAATAATTTTGTCTTTCTGTTTGTCTTATTGTTCTAAAGGCCGATTTTTTAATATTCAGATAAAGTGTAAGACAGTGTATTTATTCGACAAATAGTAAAAAAATGGATTTCTCAATATAGATAGGCTCTATTCGAAGAATGAGTCGCTTGCCTGTGCTAAATGGAATATGAAACTAAATTAAATTAAATTATATGTTTAGTTAAATGGAATTGAAAAATAGAAAGAAATTATAATACCAATAAACAGTTGAATATCTTTATTCATTTGGTAGTTATTTGACGTTTTATCTGACAATTGAAAAATCGGCCCTAAATGTTATTGACACCTAGGTGAAATATTGATAGGAACAAATAAATAAAGGAAATTATTAAATTGTTCTTCAATTGAATATATTTAAATAAATAAATATCTTGGGAGAACTCATACACAACCATCTGATGCCAAACTCGGCAGAGCCTGTGCTATGATAACCAGACAACTGATAAATATTTTTAAATAGGTACATAGATACTTAAATAGATTTTTTCTTTGTTTTTACACCCAAACACAATAACAAATATTCATGCTTACAGGTTAGCGAACCTAACTGCTAAATGGCAGGTTGTGAATTCGATCACCACCCAGAACAAATGTTTGTGTGATGAGCTCTAATATTTGTTCTGTGTTGTCTGTCATGGACACATATAAAGATAATTAATGAACACCCAACCAGGAACAGAAGCTAAATCATCATTTAAACTTCTACCCAACAGGGAATCAAACCCAAGACCCTTCAAATGGTAGATCAGCATAGTAACCATAACACCACACAAGTCATCATGGGGTGTTCTGGTATAAAACTATCTTTATATGTATTTAAAAATACATTTATTTATTTACTTGGTTACCTTAGCACAGGCATAGATAGGTTAAGTTAGTACGATCTGAACCCTATCCTAAATCATACTCAACTCTTCTTTGAAATGAAATGAAATTATTTTATTGATTACAAGGTATTTACATACACTTAATGAAATCATTATTATGAATAATTTAATAACACTTAATGAAAGTCAAAAAATCAATGGGTTCATCGCCTTTAGGCGCTCTTATGGCTAGTGTTGACCGGGAGAAAAAAGCCGGCGGAAAAAACTCTCGGTACTCCTTTGAAATCAGTTACAATAACATTACACAGTCTGCAGCGCAGCTTCAGCTTGATAGTGAGCACACGAGACAGCTACTAGTACGCGTCACTATCAATCCATTTTACTTTTACTTACATTTGGAAAGAAGTTGAACTCCATTATGTATAACTCAACAAATGTTGATATAATTATCATGGGACCCTTTTGTCTTTCACAAACATCAATTTGGGTAGCAAAAATACCTGCAAATGAAAAATAGGATGATTGGCAAATGGAGAATTGTTCATTGTTGGTAAATAGACATAAATTAATTCATATCATAATTTAACAGGTGGTACACCATTACTGAAAGAAGTACCACCGCCACACCCAATCCTACCAGGAGGCGTGTTTAGGAAGGAGGGTATGGTTTCCAGAGTTCACTAAATATCTGTATATCTGAGAAGACAATCTTAATCCTCAGACATAGCAATTAAATTAAATACGAAGCGACCATCTTAGTTCTCATAAGAAGCAACGCATCTATTTGCGATTTCAGGTAGTACTACGGTACTGCCTGATTTTGCAAGTGGATGTCCATGGGTTGCAGTGACCACTTAACACCAGGTGGCCTGCACACTCGTTTCCTACTTTTATTCAATAAAAAAAAAGGTATGAAGTAAAAAATTATATTAGTGTTTACCTTCAGGTAATTCTCCTATAATATGAAATATTGGTTTTTTAGCCTTTTCTTGAACTGCCAAATTATATAGTAAGATCTCTCCAGAAGAAGTACCAAGCAACACATTGTCTACATAGAAAAATAATGCAGTTATCGGCAGAAACTGAAGATACAAATGTTTGTATTTATCTGTTTCGATTTTGAACAAATGACGAGAATAACAAATGAAGTTCTTGTCATTTATAGCCCGAATATGTTTGATTTGTTTAATCCATTCTGTTGGGCAGTTGATAGGTTTTACACTTATACTATAATCTTTGTTGATAGTAAATATTTTTCCAATATCAGTGAATATGTGCACCTGTCCTTTGTCGTGCTGCATTTCTTTAATATTATTATCACAATGCAATATTAACTTTGATGATATTACTTCATTTGTAAGATCAACTTCATACACATCTCTGTTAAGATGAAAATATAGGATGTTGATTCCTAATACAAATGCATCAGCTTTAATAAACTCTTCAGTAGAATAAGATGGCGATTCAACAGATCTTTGTAACAATATTCCAGATTTTAATTGTATGACAGTAACAAAGTCGTTATTAGCAATTTTGAAACAATTACTTTCCGGCAATGCTACTGGTATGTACTTTAATGTACTCAGGTCATACAGAACTACTCCTTTGGCGTCTCGTAGAGGTAAGATACCGTGGTCTACGTCCAAGACATGGTTGGTATCGTGTAAAGAAAATTGGTAAAACTTTCGCAGAGTTTTCTCGAATGTCTGCAATTGCGACCATAGTTTCATGTTGCGATATATGTGATACCATTTACAGTCGCTGCTAGACTTTCCTTTAGCGAAGTTTGCTGTGTATTTGAAGAATCTCTGAGAAACTTCCTGCCAAATATGATCGTTTCCATCAATGCGTTCCTTCCAGTTTTTGCAAACCCGTCGACACCGCCCCAATGTACTGCCATCTAAATATTTCAGAATGTCCACAAAAGTTTCCAAAGGCAAGTCGTTTATTGAAGTTTCCGTCATTTTGTTGTATAAAATTTAAAAATACATTGTTCACTGAAATTTAAAAATGCAACCAATATTATTTATTTTTATGATACCAATGTACATAATTTACCGCGGGTATTACATGAACGTAGCTTTTAAACAATAAAAAATTTACCCAGTTTATTTTTTTAATTTATCTTCATTTATCTCTACATAACGAAATAAACTGAAAATTGAAAATATTAAAATTGAAACGAGACTCGTGATTTTGACATTAGTTTTCTGCAATTGGCAGAAATGATTTCCACTGCTTTACTTTCATTTGACATTGACAGTTAATCGTTTATTAATGCAGCTCATAGTAAAAACGTAGAAACGTAGCAACATACGAAAATATATAACATTTATTATTATATTATTTTACATAAACTGTACTTTTAAAAAGTGTGGTCGTTTTTTTTCCGGGGGAAACGGCTCAGCAGTTTTTCTACGTATTTAATGTTATACTTTTTAAAGTAATTTGGCTTTGGGTTCTGGTTTTTTTTAAAGAAGTTACCCGCCACTTTCCGTAAACCGTAGCTCTATTATGGTCTCAAGCTACAGGGACAAGCGCCGGCGAGCATTACCTGTACGTCCACCCCGGCTGACTATAGGGATCTGAATTATCAGTTAATTTTAGAAAAGGGGTTTCTTGCCCAAAATAGTTTAGGAATCCCCGATTTATAGGAGGTACAATGAAAGTACAATGATCATTAAACACTCATTTGCCATTGACTTTAATTTAAAAAATAGGAATATTTGAAAATAAAACAAAAAGCAACAAACCAACAATTTTAATGCACCACAAATAAATAACAAATTGATTATATTATAGATATCTTCTTAAGAATAAATGCTAAAAATTGAAAAGGATAATTCAAATGGATATAGTTACAAAGAAAGTTTCATAAAAATGACAGTGTTGTTTTCAATATATTCATGTAAAAATTAAGTTTGAAACTAAATAGATACTATTGAAGTGTTGTCCGATGTTCCAATTTTGGAAACATACACCTATTGAAATATAGATTTTATGTTTAATTTTTCATCTTTAGTTAGGGAAAATTCATACATTTAGCGAGTTTGGTAATTAGGTCTTTTAAAAAATTGCATTAATTTGATCACAATTTCAAAAAGTAAAATGGCAATACCGAATAAACCCCAAACTTGTCAGACAATAAAGTTTCTTTAAAAATAAAAACGAAAAAAAATACCTAAACCTACTCCGTTGATAACCCAAAATAGTTCAACTAAGAATAAAATCGTCCAAAATGCAATTTTTCGTCAAAGGAATGATAAAATACAGTCACAATCCAAACATGCCGATAAAATTTATTTACAAGACTATTCTAAAGTATTCTATTACATAATATAATAATGACCAGACAAAATTTGTGAGCGTGCATTACAGATTTTAAGTACATTTGAAATGTAATTAATAAGATATTTGGTTTATATCTAAAATTAATCATAGTTAGGAGGTCTATTAGAAACTGTGTGGTTAAAATGATCGTTAATCCGTTACTAAAAAACTAACTTCGTTAAATGTTAAAGCGTTACATTTCGGAAGGTTTAACGGAAGCTAACATTAATCGTTAATCATTAACTCATCATAAATTTGTATCGTTTTGTATTATTGATTTAGAAATAGTAGGTACTTTATTAACGTACAACGGACTTGTATTAAATAACAAATTTTAAAATTAATTTAAAAATTAATCCGTTTCTAGAAATGTTAACTTCGTTAATGAACGATTAACGGATTAACGGTCTTGTGTCCAGCTTAACAATAACATTATTATCTCTTTATCCCCGTTCTAGCAGTATGCTGCTTAATACTTATCCATCGAATAAGGAAGTTTCAGTTTTCGACTGCTCTCTTGGTCTAGTGGTAAGCGAACCAATATTATAGTTATCATGGCTTGACCAATGCTAAACAAAATGTCGATCCGCTGTTTACAATCCCTCATTATTTTTAAGTAAGAATGATATAAAGTACAAAATAAAATTAGCAGAAGGAATCACTACAGAATGCTTTATAAATTATGTTTATAATTGCACAGATTACTTATTTTCTAATAAATAAATTTACATAATTTTTCAATTTCAATTTCGAAAATATAAAAATAAAAAAGACATCCAATTATCAAATAAATTACGTACACAAAAAATTAATATGAAACAGATAAAACAACGGTTTAAAGAACGTTTTAAGTTTGAAAAACTTTTGAAAAATTGACTAAAAATCATAAAAAAATAAAATGATTAAAAAACTTAAAAAGGAATTTACAAAATCAATATTTATAATAATTATTAATATAAATAAAAATATACAATACAGTGTAAGGAACTTTTAATCTCTTATAAGACTATTTTTATATTAAAACAAGATACATTTTCTCGAGATGTATTCCTTTCAAAGCGTATATTGTTTGTTGATAGAGTTTAAGTACGGAACGACATAGATACTAGAAGACTGACGATCCATATAAACGTATCAGGCACGTAAAACATATTTCGTTATCAGTTACTGACAGCTCGTTCATGGTACGCCTGTGTTAGACAGTGTTAGCCGGTGACGAAACGGTCTAAGAGACCTTATTTGTTATATTCGACAAAAATATATTTTTATATGTGCCAGTATTTTACTTAGAGTTCTGCGCTGCACAATATTACAATTCATACTGGCAATTACAGTTAAAAAAAAACAGAGTTCGTAACTTTCGTTCAAACGTTGGCAACACAACGGACACGATAACAACATTAACCCATTTCGTTCCACGTACGTAAATTAGCACTTAACGCTTAGTAATAAGATATAAATTAGCTTATCATCTATTCTTGAGCATAGTTGAAACGACTAGCATTGTAAAGCTACCCATTAGGTACAGTGTCGCTGGAAGTGATGCCAGAAGTTTATATCTCTCTTCTGTAAAAAAGGAAAATTCAAGTACTTAGTATTGCCATATAAAAAACTCAGTACTATAATGCGTTTGATAAAAATTATGTGAAAATGCAACTTGACGGTGGATGATGAAAAATGTATGTATTATACTGCAATTGATATAAATATTTTTCTGAATACTACAAGAGTAGAAGTAACTTCAAAAATAAATTTTGTAGAAATTTTGATTTTTTCTCATGTCATGAATAAATGAGATGTGTGTAATGTTTTGGCTTGAAAAAAAAAAACATAATTGTGAATTGTCATTGCTGTACGGTGAAGGAAAGTATCGTGAGGAAATTTTCATGCCTGAAAGATCTCATATAAAATTCTCTAATAAAATTTGAAGTTCTCCAACATGAGTTTTACAAGCGTGTTTGACTATGGTCTAAGCCCACGCCTAAGAGAAGACTGTGCCTAGTAAATTAGTTACAGACTTATGCAGAGTATTAATAAGTGTAAACTTTTAAATACAGAAGAATACAGATTACCTATGTATTGTTATTATTATAATATATATTATGTATGTATATATGCAGTTCTTGAACTTTTCAAATTCATGTGGCTTCGTTAGATAAACGTTATTTCATTCATAAAGTTATTAGCATGAAAAGCAAATAATACTATATCAGTAACTTATCTTGGTTTGCAGAACATGTCGTCAGTTGGAAGTTGTAATACTGAAATACTTGTATTGAACTTAAACATGGAAATGCTTTTTAAAATTTAAACTCCAAAGATAAATTTATTTAAAATGTTATAAATATAGAATTTTTTAATAACTCATTCTGCAACAGTTTAATAATGTCAACTATTTGCATTAAAAATTAAAAGTTAGCTTAAGAAAAAATTACATTAATTTCATGCCATTATTATGCTTACAAAAATGCTTACATTTGTTTACAAAATTGCTTACATCTGCTTACAAATTTCTTATATATTTCCAAAATGAACTTCACTACATTTTAGTAGAGTTTCTTAATAAAATAAAGTTTTCTCTTATCGTTCAATAGCTCGTTATTAAAATCTAATTAATATCCAAGTATTTATATTGTGTTATATCAGTAGTCAGAAGAATTAATGAGAAAAAACCTCATAAAAAAATTAAATCGTGCATCATGCAGAAGTGAACCCAAAATGAAAATTAAAGACATTTAGCAATTAAATAATACTTTTATTTAACGTTTGTGTTAGTAGCAGTCTTATGTCGATGTTATAAAGAATTCGAATACATTAAAAATAATTTTAAAAGTACATAAATTAAAGTACATCGATGTGCGTATTCACTTGGGAGACAATTATTTATAAGTATATATTGATAAGTGTCATTTAAATCCGTTATAAGCATGATAATTTCTATTACGAACGTTCCCCGGAATGTTCTCTATTTTGTTCTAAAATATGTGCGATGTTTATCAAACCAAAAATTTAACAAAACATATTTGTGTACTTGAGTATAATAAAACGTTCAAACCACGCCCTCCCTCGCCACAGCCAATCAAAATCGTTTACGTTATTTTGATTATTAGTGAGAGTTTTGTTAATTTTTTGGATTTAGAGACCCGATGAGATAACCAAATATCACCAGCATGGTTTACGACCCTAATCGTTTGATGAAAACGACTAACATTTTCGATGCAAATAAAGAATATTAGCATCAACTTTCATAAATGTCAAAAAGTTCTTTTTTTTTATTACTATCAATACAATCCAAGTGCATTTAAATATAGAACACTGTAGTTTTTTTAGCTCATGGAATAAAAAAGTATTCCCGCTGATTTTTTTTAAACTATCGCTTATGTGGCGAAGATAATATTGTTTATTCGCACCATAATTATATCTAATGAAATAAAACATTTTATGCTTCACATAATATAATTGTTTCTCAGTGAACACGTCACGATTCATCCTATGGATGTTTGTCTAAACCTAAAGGAATTCAATTCAATACTTAAAGAGATATATCAACTAGAGTTTTGGTCGAACTACACTGAACTGGCTTTGCACTGAAAGAAATATAAACAAAATTATATAAAAAAATTGCGTTAAATTAATTTAATTAGAAAAGTCGATATAAAATAAGGGGAGAACAAAAATTTATCAGCATATTGAAACATACATAAATATTGATCTAAATATTTTTTACTACACTTGAATTGAGAAATAATTTAAATGTAAAGGAATATCTATCATTATTGTAGATTCTAGTAAGGTCATGAAATAAAGTCATTTTAAATCTAGATTTATATTGTATTTATCTCAAGCCGTCATTTTATTGCGAGCGTTAAAACTATTGTAATAAAAGTAAGAAAGCACAGAAATATTCTTAAAAAGTATGTATTTATTATATTATTAACAATATTATACATATTATAAAATTCATAAAATAATTGCAATATAAGCATAAAAAAGGGACAATATTTTCGTCCTAGAATATTATAACAGATAGTTTAAAAAAATAATAATCTCATTTATAAAAGGATGTATGGTAACACCGATTGTGTTGCTTGAACACACATTGCAAGAATATTCACGATCAATTTAACGAACGAGTTTTAAATTGGGAATTAGATTTTTCTTTTAAAGAAAAAAGTACATTCAACGGCATCTCTAGTCGATACATCTCCACAGATAATACATTAGAAACAAAAAAAAATATTCTTGAAATATTCGACACAAAAATTCAATGTCTTTTATAAAAACAATTATTTATATCCATATTCAACAACAAAAGCGTCTACAGTATTTATTAAAACAAAATAAGTACTTCAATACAAAAAGTTACGAACGCCATTTTTAATTACACTTTTTGAACGCTCTATTGGCAACACTATAATCGATTTGCACAAGACCGGGTTCAATAACTATGGGATTATCGTCCGTATCGAATATTATCTCGGGATCGTTTTCGATAATCTCCTCTATGGTAACCCAGTCGGTCTGCAGCCGCTTTTTCGGATGGCAACATTGACACATGTCGTAGTCGCACTCGTTTTTGCTCATATAGTATTCAGCGTCGTCTAATATCGTGTGCTCGTCTTTGGGTGATTTGAGGGGGACGAAAATTGAGAATTTCCTAGCAGAATACTGGATAAGTTCGTCTATAAGGGATTCCTCTTCGGTTACGACATTGGCATTGTCTAAAACCGGTTCGTTTATAGAGTTCTCGCGGGACAAACTGGCGTCAAAGCTTTGGGTGGGATGCGTAATCATGCTATTCTTTCGTTTGGCCTGACCTGTCATAGCGATTGATTTCTTAGTAGTCGCCCAGCCGAGTGACCGTTGAACCGCCATTTTCCACTTCGTGTATCTCGCGTCTCGATCTGTGGGAGTAAATTCAGTCGTTACTTACAGGAAAGTGTGTCAGTTGTAAGAGGTATAAGACTGTGTATCGAAGTCAATTTTTTCCTTGTAAAAAATAAAGATAGTCTTGTTTGAAATTTGAAAAGTTAGTTTTTCTTTTTTTGTTTGCATGAAAGTGGTAGACGGCCCGGGGAAGTATCACCGCCACACCCATATCTACCGTTAACCATTTTTTTGTGTTTCGGAAAGAGGGTGTGGATGCTGAAGTTTACTAAATGCGAGGCGACCATATCAGTCCTCAGAAGTAACAAGTTTCACCTATTTTGACAAAGGGAGATAAGGGGAGGTTAATAATGACCAATACTGACCGTCGTCTGTTACAGTGGGCAGAAAGGTGTCAGCGGGCGTGGCGCGGCGTCGCCACGAGTCTGCCGCCCACACGCCACACGCCAGTCCCGCCACCACGCCCACACCCAACGCCGACATGTCCCAGCTCTGAGCGCGCACTGACATACACACACACATTATTTTCAAGATTATAAAGTATTGGAATCAAACTATTGTCTTGATCTGAAAATAGAGTTTTATTTTAATATACAATTATGATACACATTTTAGTAACAATACAATACAATAGCAACCACACCCTCCTTCCGAAACAGAATAATTTGCTCTACGGTAGATTTGGGCGTGGCGGTGGTACTTACCCAGGCGTTGACCGATGCCGGAGTCCTCTAAATACGAGGCGACCATCTTAGTCCTCTGATGTAGCAACGCATCTATTTGCGATTTCAAATAGGACTAAGTTACTGCCTGAAGTTGTTCGATGCCATCCATGTTTCGAAACAAAATAAATTGCTTTACGGTAGATTTGGGCGTGGCAGTGGTACTTCCCTTGCGGCTACAGCTTAATATAATAATAAAAACAGGTACTTACACACAGGAATCCCAATCAAATCCGCCTGCAGCTGCATCAATAGATCATTGGAAGTCATGCGTCCGTCGACGTGAAGTTTTGAAAGTGGCATTCCGCAGTCTTTATTCATTGCTTCCAATATATCCCTATGATAATAAAAAAATACACATTATCAATATAAGTTATCCAATATGGGGAATATAAGGAGGAATAAGGAATTACAAATAAAATTACAAAGTCCAAAGAATCTTTCATCAACCTTCTTTATTTATGGAGAAGAAATCTAAAGTAATCAAAATACACCTGTTTTAAGAACTCAGACTAACTTTTTTAACTAAAACTTTTTAATTCGAAATTTTGAATTTTGAAAATTTTGAAATTTGAATTTTTTTATTTATATTCACCACAGACATTAAAAAAATTGTTAAGGATGGTTTTTACAGATATTTCTGACTATGGACATTTAAAAAAAAGAATAAAAAAAAACAACTCTACCATGAAAGTTAAGTGTAACTAAACTAAAATACGACAAATAGTTCTATCTTAAAAACTACAGCTGTTAGAGAAAAATTGAGGGTAGATTTGAAATCGGCGACCCTAACTTTGTAAACAGACATAAAATTCCATGCAAAGAAAAAAAAGTCTAGTTTCTTTAATAAATCTATTATATAAAAATGAATGTTTGTATGTATGTCATCGATGAACTCAAAAACTACTGGACCGATTATTATGAAAA
>DWNH01001279.1:0-11754 GCA_018249895.1 Tiana niger
AAAGGCTCTGGAAAACTTACATGACATAAAAAGAAACTAACACATAAATTAAAATTTTTGGCATTTTAAACATTCCAACTTCACAATCGCTGTCTTACCCGCTCTATAACGAAACACATCTCACTGCGAATCTAAGGACACAATGACGTCACAACCTCTGCGTGGGTAGTCCTTGGATCGCTTTTTTTTCTAAAACCAGATTACGTATTCATCCCGGTAAATGTATTCCGTATTTATCGTCGCTGACCGGACGGTTTTCCAACAATGGCCGGTGAGTTTGGGAGATTGTGCGAAATGAATTCTGGATGATGAGCCTTTATTATAAATTCAGGTGAATGAAAATAGAATTTTTTATACGGCTTCTCACGCTCAAGCGTTAAGTTAAAGGTTAAATGATAATATAGAATAATATGGAATGAATTGAAGAAGATTGTATTAGAATCTCAAAGAATGTTTAAATTAAATATTTTCTGTGTTTTCGCCAACAGTGCTACATTCTCTATTTTATTTGAAGTTAAAATGAAATAAAGTGAGTGAGTTGAAATACCGCTGATTGCAAATTAAACTAACAATCGTTCAAACGAATGCGCCGGAAACGGAAGCGAGCGGACGCGCCATCAGGTGCCTCCAGTTCGACCCGTAGATACAACCTTCGCTCGTTATAGAATAATAGGCCTTCAATTATGAACTTACCATTATACATATAGTGCTGGCTGTTACAAATTATCTTTCATCATTATTATTTCTTATGTAACATACAGTTAGTTTAAAAAATTTATTAAGTCTTAGTGGTGTATTTTATTACGTTTTAAGCTACTTGGAGACAATGTTTGAATATGACGTGGGAAGTAGTAGCATGTTATGTTGTTTACATTAAGATTTATGCCTGTCTGTAAGATTTATTCCTAATGTCTGTCACATTAGAAAAATATGAGGCGTCACTTTAGTCCTCAAATCGTTAATATTGAATGTGGTCTATTGATTGTGGTAATCATCTGCGTGGTTTTCTGCACTTTTGTATTACAAATACATTTACACAAGTCGTTAAAAGTCAAATCAAGTAAAAAATACACTACTTTTATTGTAAGTAGATACGATTTATAATGTATAGCATTTAAATTGAACAGATACCTTAATCATATACTAACATCAAAATTTTTTTTTAAAGAAAGCTCTAACATTCAAACGAAATCACGTTTTCATTTCTACATTTAATACAAAAATTTAAAGCAAACACTACATCAAACACACTGAACAAACTGCACAGATGAAAACTTTTCTATCTAAGAATTCACACTGAAGTGTAATCCATTCAGGCTACAATTCAATTTAAACATGGCTGTGAACTCTATATTTCGACGCACCGATAAAACTTGCGACAGAGAACAGCGGGAAATATAATAAATAAAAAATAATAAGAAAAGTTTCCCTATTTTACTATGCAGGCCTCACGTCGAGAGATGGCAATTCACTAACTTTCCTTGATAACAAGTGTTCAAGCACGTACAAAACAGGACTTTATAACCATTGTATTAAAGCTTACTATCCTTTGCGGATGTCACAAAAGTGTCTTTCATATCACAGGTAAATCATGGGATGCATCAACCTTAACATTTAGTTTCCACGAGCACACCGCAGTTTGGAAAGAGCAATCACTCAATGTGTAATCTCTTAGGATTTCCTCGAGAGCGAGTTTCACCACACCCCGGAGATACAACTCTCTGTGCCCTTTTTGTTTTTTAAAAAGACTGCATCTTACAGATAAGGTGTGAACTCCCCTTCGGGCTAAAGGCACGTCATTCACGTTTCAATGTGCATTAAAATTTAATGTTCAGCTATGAATACTTTAAATATAAGTATACGCTTCTAGACTTAGTACTTTGTAACTTGAACGCAGTTCTTGTCACAAGAGTATCGCAAACATCATAAACAAAGAAAATTACAATATTCCACGGCAGTAGGTATCGGCGCCCCGTCAAATCTCAGTCTCCCTACATTTTGAAGTAGGATAAAACGACGGCGCCGCCCCTGACGCCATGCTCCTATTTTGTTTTTGACACTTCACTTTAATCACTGTGTGAAAACATAAACAGTCACATTCTCATTTCGAAAGAGCAATGTTCCCGCCAAAGCGGCAAAGGTGCGTTTATAATACGCGACGGCTTTGTAAGAGGGAAACAGCGGAATTGCTTTTCTTTTAGCGTGCCAGTAATCTAAAAAGTTCGAATGCAAAACAAACACGGAATGCAAGCGCTACAAAAAACAATGTCTGTGCAAAAATTCAATTACAAGCAAGTCAAATACATTGTTATCTATTATGTTGTGGTCATAATTCAAAAGTTTGACGCGAAGTCGCAGATTTATGTCCCGTTTTCCGGTTTGGCGTTGGACATTAAAACGGCTGCAGTCGGCTATTATCAGATCGGAATGGTAATCGATACGATGATTGAATCATGCGTATGAATGCAATGAATACTATCGGTCTGGGCTTTTGTTTTGAGCTTTGTAATTCGAGCATGCATCGTATAATTGTTGTTTTACAGCTTCCGTGCCGTGAAGAGCGGTGATTGGCGTTTTAAAGTGCACATTCGGAGATAGACTACGCAATTTCACACGTTGCACGAGGGGACTGCTCTGTTGTTCTCTCTTTGATGTAATGAAATGACTGTTAAAATCCATTACTAATTAAAAATAGCGAAAGAGTACCCTTGTAGTCGGAATTTAAATAAAATACAAAGGACAGACTGACCGTTTCAATAATAACCTTAACACGACATAATCACAAGCTTAGCGCATTATGTGAGCTATCATTATGAAAGATGGTAACGTTTAGAAGTCAACCCTACGAAGTAACTTACTTCCATCTCACCTAAAGCCTTTAGGAGGCAAACCCTGAGACAATAACACTCACACTAAGCACTAAGAACATTCGAATTAATAATAGAACCACGTCTTGGAGGCCTAAAGTAAAGGGCCTCAAGATAAACAGCCATTAGTTAATCCAAGGGCCGCCCCGCAGTAATTCACCCGAGCAATATTGCTTATAGTCCAACCGCTTTAATGAAATAAAATTTGCATATAACAAGATTTATGTGCCGAAGTAGGAAGACATCGGAAAACAATGATGCTTAAGAGAATTCGGACGAGAGTTGTTTGTTTCAACTTGAGTTATTAGCTGCCAGATACCCGCTGGTCCCATATGCTCTTAAATTAATTGAACATTTTCACTTCCTTAATTATGCTTGACCAAACGAAGTAAAAGATATCAATTGAATACTTATATAGTAAACTTAGTGCAATAAAATGAAATGAAATTGTTTTATTCATTGCAAGGTATTTACATATATTTAATGAAAGTCAAAAGTAAATAAATAAAACAACAACATAGTTTGTGTGAACGAATGCTTGTTCTATGACTGTAAAAAACATCTATCTATTTTAGTATGTATATAAAAATATTTATGTATGTTTATCACTTGTCTGGTTATCATAGCCCAGGCTCTGCCCAGTTTGGGATCAGATGACCGTGTGCGAGTTGTCCCAAGATATTTATATTTATATATTCTTGTGCGAGAAGATTTAATTTCTATATACTAATACAGGAATTGATTATTAAATTTCGAATGGTACTAGTGTACCATTCGAAAATCAGTTTCTAACTTACTAGTTCTTATACCGCCAGCTTCTTACTCTATCTCAAATTCAATAAAACTTTCCTCTTTAACAACAAACCAATTTACATTGCAGAAAACGAAACGGATTACGCCCTTAAACCCGAGAGACAGATTGCAAACAAACGGACAAATAAGAGAATAAGTCGGGAAGCCTCATCAGCTGTTATTCAATTTGCATCTCAAGTAAATTTTTGGGCGACATCTTAAGGACAAGTTAAAATTGGATTATTACTACAACATTAAGGTCGAGCTTTAGATGAAAGTTCTTATGATTCTTTTGAAATCGTTATGTGACTTCGAAAAGAACTTTGATAAATTGATGGTACGGGTTGTGATTGAACCCGAATTCTCCTAAGCGGAAAGCCTCTAAACTATCAGTGATCAAACAAAAATATTACATTAAAACTTTTATTCAAAATCAGCTATCCTTTTTTTAAATAGCGACGCGTTCACTTTTCCGACAACAATTTTCGACGTTAAAAAAATATATATACTGAAATCTAGATCTACGAAAATAATAAAATAAGAAATACTATGCCTTTAACACCTTTACATAAAGTCATTAAGGCGAAGGCTACACAACAATGGAAGCTAACTTAATGTATATTTATAAATAACTTAATTCCTAATACATTTTATCTCCATAATAATTCCTTTGAGAGTTTCTTTATCTCGTTAACCTGAGTGGTTGGAAACAAAACCTAATCACATTACGCCAACGTGCTTCGCTTAATTTAAGCGAATTTAGAAAAATATTACGGGACAGGTTTTTAAATGTGGAAGGGTCTCGTCCCATTAATATCTTGTTCCATGTCATTTTTATAAAATCTCTATAATTCGAGAATGAAGCAGATAAGAGAAGGTAAAGATAATAAATTGTGATAGAAACTTAAATATGGGACAATAACATTCAAGTACGTAGTAATTTTATGCTGACTATGAAAATTAAATTACATTGCGATTTCCGTATTTCTGTATTAAGTAGGAATTGTATTGTTGTGCAGATTTGGGTGTTAAGGGAAACGCATCTTGTGCAGTTATCAGCTTTATTACTACCTTATATTACTTACGCTAAACATATTTGTGGAGGTCTTAGCTACACCTTATATAAGCGCTTTTAAACACTTCTATAAATAAACACCTGAAATATAATAGGCTCAAATTATTATCCCGTATCAATCGTAATTATTATAAATTTCCCTTTGCCATACAAAAAAGCTCCAACCGTTTCAAAACATTTAAAAATATGACTGAATGAATCCATACCGTATTTTTAAAGGAGACTCGTGTTCAATTGCACGTAAAATCTAAAATTATGACCGGTGCGCTGCGGGTACGGCAGCATATTCGATGTGGATTTACGATTTCGCCACGCCAGCGGCAGGCTTCTTCTGGGTGAATGGGTGAATATGATTACTATCAGTTGGTAGATCTAGAAAAAATATGAAAAGAGGTGACGTGATAATTTTAAGATACAAAAGTAATAAGATTTAAGAAAGTTTCAGGTTGTATGTAGATGTTTTTAGAACTGTAGTGGCTGTGTTCACATTCATTCTATCTGTGATCAGATAGTTTTGAGATATAATCAGCGCATGTTAATGATCAACCCACAATTAGCCAGAATGGTAAACGTGTTCATCTCTGTTAATATAATGACAATTACGAAACTATTCTAGGTATTGACATTTTCGTAAAACGAAATCGAATTTACTATCATTCCATAGGTTACCAATCGTACTGTTAAAGTTGCATTTGAATAAGAAAACCAGTAATGAAAACAATTCATTTCTAGTTCTTGTATCTCTGGCCGCGCTGCTAGTCAATGTATGTAATTGACGTTTTTCGGACGTTTTTCGGACACTACAGAAACACATACTAGAGATACAAAAGAAAATGTTGGCCCTACTTGAATTATGTAGACATTGTTAAGTTATATCCTACCTGATATCAATTTTGAATGATATTCGCTTGCAAACGAATTAAGAATTCATCTTTAGCTCATAACAAAATAATATTCCTCTACATTTAAGAAAGTTGATACCAATAGAATCAATCAATAGAATAGAAAATAATTCGTAAGGATTTTATTTCAGTTTGAATCTGCCATTTTAAAGAACTATTAGATATTTTTCGTAGACGTAGTAAATATTTGCAATTTGATAGTTACATATTCTTAACAATTATTATCTCCGCGTGAAGAATTTGAACATGAAATATCTCTGTAAATTGTTTCGTTTCATCTTCATAATAGAAAGTAATTGAGTCAAATAGTTTTACATGTTATTATAACAACCAATGTGCCAGGAATTTCACAATTACAATTAAAAATATAAATAATATTTTATGAGGCCGTTACGTTACATTTAAATTCCTTCCAAACTGCATCTGGAGACTATCCTCATACAAACGTTTAATTGGACGATTACACTATTGTTCTATTCACCCTTCTAAATCACGAGGGCATAATTCATAGAGGATCCCCTTTAAGGACGAGACTCTCCTTTCATTCAGAATTTAATTTCATTTTCACCCCTCAAAGCGGAGTTTAAGAAAAGAATGACCGAATGACTTTGTACAGACTTAAGGGATATAAGATTGAAGGAGGTTGAATGGAGTTTTTTTACTGATTTTGACGTCATAATAAAAACCAGTAAAGTGCCACGGCTCAGACGTCAAGCTTCATTTGGTAGAGAAATGCTTCTCGCAAGCGGAAATATGAAGCCGTCTATAAAACTTCACATCAGTTGAACTTCAGTGTCTAAATTTCAAATAGCTAGACTTATTCTAGACTGTTCATTTAAATATTTTTAATATAATCTAATATATTCATGCCGTAAATGGTTTCAAACGATAATATAGTTACTATAGGAGACTTGGAGAGTTTTTGACTTTCCCGGACATACAGACGCAACTACGTAGCGGAAGAAAATTATACGACCTTAAGATGTTCGTAATTGGGAACCTGAGACGTGTAGATTTAGATCAAACGTGTTTAATTGTGACCGAAGCCATATGATAAGAAAATATTTTGTAAACATAATTAACCTCATTTATAAAAATAATATAAATGTATGTTTGTAAAGATGTATTTTGTTCAATAACTCTTTATCATCATATAAATGTTATACATTATCATCAACCTATTCTGGTTCCACTACCGGGTATGAGTCTCTTTTCATATTTGAAAAGAATTTAGGCCGTAGTGCACGATGAAGAATATATAAATAAATGATTTACTATATCTAATTTTTAACAGGCGCATAACTTCGAAAAATGTGGAGATAAATCGGTAAATAAATAAATTTTACTTGAATTATGCCGGGATAGCAAAAGATTCCCATTGTGTTTCTACAAAAAAAAATTCACAAATCTTTCATGTGAAGAATCCACTGAAATCCAGTGAAAATATGAAAAGAAAGCAAATAATATTTACCTTATATCTGTGGTCATCAACACTTTATTATTCCTAGAGTCGCGACTAGAGTCAGGTGAAACGCCACGATAGTGCTCATGCCTTATGTATTTCCGTGAATTCGTCTCGCATTCACTCTTTGGGGAATAATTCCATTTTATGGCCTCATATTTCAGTTACGACTTAAATATCGAATAGAAAAGTGACGGCTTGTTTTAGACTGTTCAATGACGAACATGAAATATGTCTTATGCATGTATTTTTAAGGCTAAGGCTTTGTTTAACGAATTAAACAATAAGACTAGCTTTAAACAAAAATAAATACAGGTAAAGACAGTTTGCAGTTTTTTTCTTAAATTTATTAGCACGAAGATACATATGTATGTATGTATGTACAATATATGCACATACCCATTTGTACAAACAAATGAGTCAGAGGACAAATAACAGCATGAAAATATTTGAGAACCGTTATCCCACAAATTACTTAAGGGGTAAGGGCAAATAAGGTTTTTTTTCTGGTTGCAAATTAAATTGTTGTTAGGAAGAATGAAAACAAAATTCTAGCAAAAAGTTGAAAAATAATTTGGTACTTCAACAGTCTCTTTTGTTGTTTTCTACAGCATAAATAAGTTGATTTAAAAAAAAAAATCATAATCGATACAAACCATAATTGACGAAAATACAGTGAACTTACTTAAAAAAAGAAAAAGAGTACAAAGAATTGAACTAGATGTTCAATTCAATTTGATTTTTTGAAGTAGATTGCATTTTAAAACATAAATACGTCGTGAAAATTATGAAATTAAACTAATGTATATTTGTGTCTACTAGACCTAATATTAATTTGTGCCTACTAGACCTGATCCTCTGTGCATAATAACATATTATCTGCACATGGTATTATAATTTTAATCCTTTAGTTAGACTAATACTCCAAAGCTTCATAGACTCAACTGCTGCGCGCAAGCTTAATTAATCTAATACTAAGCATCGCCGGTTCGACACGGTATGTTTAAATCCTATTTCGTCGTGTTCGCGGTAACACCAGACAAGTAGAGATAACAAACTTACAGACACTTTCAGCAAAATACTTGGTAGTTTTAACGTCATTAAAGAGTTTACATTTAGTCGAGGACTCATGTTTTCAAGTTAAAATTCCTAGATTAAATATGCATATTCATCATCAACCCATCATAGTCCCACTGCTGCGCAAGGGTCTCCTCTCAAATGAGAAGGATTTAAGCCATAATCCACCACGCTGGCCAAGTGCGGGTTGGTGGACTTCACATGCTTTTTCGAGAATTTTTTTTTTTCTTAAATACTCTTAGGCATGCAGGTTTCATCACGATGTTTTCCTTCACCGAACAGCAAGTGATAATTATTGTATAATACGCATAACACACACACATAACATAACATTGAAAAATTAGAGGTGCGTGGGGGATCGAACCCGGACCTACCGGAATGGTAGGCCGAAATTCAACCACTAGGCTATCACTGCCCATGAAATATCATCAAATATGCATATTAGTCGCTGCAAATAAAAAAGGACTCATTGCCAGAAGTTACGGATGACCATGGGTTGCAGCGACCATTTAAGACCAGGCTGCCTACATGCTCGTGTGCTACATTTATTCAATAACAAAACAAAACAACTGTTACTAAACACACTACTAGCTCCAGCTCTTGGCGTCGTACACACAAATAAATAATTTCATACATTAAGTTCGAAATCGATTTCACTTTTTATTATTGTTTTTAACTGTATGTATTAAGTCTACGTCTATGTTTAGAGCTTTCAAAGCAGACTGAAAGCTGCTGCTTCGCATTAAAATACTTAATCAAAATTACTTCTACCAGCTGAGACATTGGATCTGCATAGAAGGCATATACTTTGTAGATACTTATACATATGTACGTCCAAGCGTTGACTGGCAAAGAATGTCATTATGCTTTAAGTCCGCCCTTCTTTAGATCTGTTTTTAGGTGTAACAATAAAGTATTAAATAAATGAGGTTTGGTAGATTTTGGGCTGCCGCGGGAAGTACCACCGCCACACCCAAATCTACCGTAAAGCAATTTATTATGTTTCGGAATAAGCGTCTTATTGCCGAAGTTCACTAAATACGATGCGACCTTCTAGTCCTTAGAAGTAGTAACGCATCTATTTGCGATCTCAGGTAGGACATTAATCCTTAGATCGCAATCATTAGATCGCAAACAGATGCTCCAGTCGACAACTGATGTCCATGGGTTTGCAGTAACCATCTATCACCAGGTAGTCTGCATGCTCGTTTGCTACTTATATTCAATAAAAAAAATAAAAATACTATTTCGTTAACTTATTAAACAAAATCTTATTACTGAGCCTTTCTCTGTACATCCCTACGTTAGCGTCTATTACCTCGATACTACAATGGACCGAGCGAGTTCCAACCAATCTTGGCGCGAGACTAATCCGATCGAACGAACAATAAGACAGAATTGCTCACAGCAACATCGAACGTTATTGCCACTAAATCTTTCACTCCGGATACGTAGGCATCGAGAATACACCCCGTGGCTATTGCTTTAGGCCTTTTAGTGTTATATTTAGCGATTTTCGCTACCGGCCTCGCAGCGGCAGTTCCGTGCAAATATTTGTCTTATGCCCTTCACGTTCTCTTATTGCAGTGTTGACAAACAATGTTAGTGTGTGCCGCTTTCTGTAACAAAGTAGGTTTGTAAATTGGTATTGGCTAGAGTAATTATAATTGTCACTACTCAAGCTCATGTTTTGTTTGTTAGAAACAGATTTATCTACTTTATATTACGCTTAACAAATCACCTAGTTACGCATTATCCTACCCTTAGCTTCGAACAATGTGTTAAATTTCGTTAGAATCTTATCAAGTAATAATAGAATAAGCTACCAATTCACAAAAGAGGTAACTCTTGGAAATATATTAGCTTCTTTCAATTCAGTATTACCATACAATAAAACACTTCTCACGCCACCACCTCGCATTGGAGATCTGAATTACAATTTCTTAAGATCGTCCCGAGAAATCCATTTTCAATCTGAGGACAAACACAATCTTCCGAAGGTATGCAAATCATTTCACGCGCCGAACATTTGAGGGCGAAGCGTGAAATATTCCCGCATTTTTATACCATTTCTATGCACGGTAAGGTATTTGAGGGCATAAAGTTATAGAAAATAGACTTTTCTTAACTATATAAAGAAGAAAACTTGTGTGAATGTCATATCATTTTACCATCACCCAAGTCAGAGTCGTGAATAGATACTCTTTAATCTCAAACAGTAACGGACTCTAAAAGTATTTGACGCATTTAGCGTTGCTAATCCTGAGGACTAAAATAATCGCCTTGAAATTGATGTATGTAAAAACTACACAGATTAGTAACAACAGCATTGCTCACGACGAAAAAATAAAATAAAAAAAAGTATAGAAAAAAATTGTTTTTTTAATAATTTTAACGATAATGACAGAGCAGGTGGCGTCGGAATTTGACAGTATAAGGCAAAAATAAATTTGCACGACACTCATTCCAATCACGTTCTTCCGAATTTGTCATATTGGATTCCGAGGGCGGCCGCCACTCATACGTCCGCCCTTCCTGTCACTACGCGAAAATGAAAACATGTATCTCCTATAAACCAACCGAAAACCAACCTTAACATCAAAGTATTAAAGATCGTTTCGCAAGCAAACCTCAAGGTATCTTTGAATAAGAATAGAAAAATGTCAAATTCTTCAAAATACTTTTATAATGGGAAAAGATTTGTTTTTGAAATTATACGTGTTCGAAAACTTTTTGAAAAGTCATTTATCACTGTATTAAAATTTTCCGTTCCGTCTTTGTTGTCTTCTCTAATATTTACAATAGAAGACAAAGGTTACTTCCTTCAAAAAGCAAAACAAAATTATCTACGTAAAAAAGCCTTATTTACTTCTTACTCTTCTTAATTAATACAGCCCAAGGCTTTCATACTAATGTACCTAAATAATTACGACAAATCAATTTCGTCAACTTTTAGCAAAAGCAAAATTTAATTATGCAATAGCAATTAATCTTAGTAATAGATTTCACTATATTATTACTCTCACAACCCTTACTCGGGTCGAGCAATATTTAAAAAAATCAAATTACTTTCCTCTCGTAACCCCTACACAAAACGTTTTCCCGCGATACAAATACAGCCGTAATACCTGTGAGCCCCGATACAACCCACCGATCGCTGACTTAACAGTTCAAAATCCCATGAAACGATGACACCAACAAATTCACCCTCAAATAAATCACCAAGTTACATGTGTTCGCGTCAAATATTCTGTCGGACAATATTAAGCCTTATGTGCACGTGAGATGTGCTGGAGAATTGCGAGGTCATGGAGAGAAAGCTCTATGTGTAGTGTAAACTAATGGTTGTCGGGGAGTGGTGCTTCTTTTACAGTTAAGTAATTGCAGGTGGTCTTAGTCGCAGATGTTAGGTTATAATATTTATCTCCTTTATAATACCTACTCCTCGTCTCTGAATGTGTTTTTAAAAATACGAATTTGATATAGGTATATACATAATAATGTCCACCAACCCGCACTTGGCCAGCGTGGTGAACTGTGGCCTAAATCCTTCTCATTCGAGAGGAGACCCGTGCCCAG
>DWNH01001280.1:0-11753 GCA_018249895.1 Tiana niger
ACTGTGGCCTAAATCCTTCTCATTCGAGAGGAGACCCGTGCCCAGCAGTGGGACTATGATGGGTTGATGATGAACCTACGCTAAGTGGTCACGCTAGTGGTAACTGGGATCTGACTAGCTGGAACCGAATTTCATATAACGTACTATACATAGATATTTATTTGTTAATTTTATTATTCAATTATTCATAAATTCCTCATAACTAAGTATTGTCAAAATATTAAAAAAAACGTGATTAACCCAAAGGTTAAAGTTTTAAATCAAAGTACCAAAGTACTTTAATTTAAAACTCTTGGTAAACTTTATGAAAAATTTTCAAAATGTATTACTATAAATGAAATAGCAAAACCATTTAATTTTGTGAAAAGCGAGTTTCAAGTTGAATATGCGGAAGTATCGAATTCCAAACCAATCTCAGGGGAGGCGGCACGTGTGTACGCAAATGTTTCGAAATAGTTTACCCGCCGATATCCGCAAATAAATAATTTAACTGTTTCAAAATTAAATCAATTTCGCATTTGACAACCCTTGCAGAAGAGTGGTTATTACACAGTTCTGCTTTTTATAAGTTTGGGGTTTGATTCCCAGCGGGACAGGGATGACTATTTTATTCGTTTTGCATGTTTTTTTATTAGGAAGAAGTAAATAAATATGTTTTCGCAACTCACACTAAGCCATCTGATCCCAAATTAGGCACAGGCTGTGCTATGGTAACCAGACAACTGATAAACATACATATTTTTTTTTAATACGTACTTACATATATAGATAACAGTATTGTTATCAGTGGGTGTATACCCACACACAGAACAAATATTCGTACTCATCACACAAACATTTGTTCTAGGTGGAGATCGAACCCACGGCATCCCATTTAGCAGCCAGGTTAGCTAATCACTAGACCAAGAGGCTAAGAAACCTACAAACATCAATATTCAACCTGAAGTACTATTGTAGTCTTACCTGAATTCGTAAATAAATACGCTATTAATCCTGACGACTAAGATGGTATTGACGTATTTTATATATCTCAGCAATCACACCTCTCTTCCGAAACACAGTAAATTGGTACTTACTCGGGCGGCCAACCTACCATCTGCTAAAATTAATTGAAATTGAGTAACAAATATCCAAATAAATAAACATACACATTTATAATATAGTATAATAGCATAACATAACTAAAACTGAAGACTTATCATTGTTAAAAGTAAGCTCTATATCATATTAAGTCAACTGTAAATAGCAGTAGGTGTCCGGAAACAGTTCGTGCCAAAAAGTTAGACCAAAGTTGTTATTGTCCATCGCTCGGTCGCCTGGACGCTCGCCGGTCGCCCGCCCGGCCGCGCGGCCTGCGCGAAACTTGAGATGAACGTTTATTGAGCGAAAGCCCAACGAGTTGCCGCCCGCCTAACTTTATTGTTGGAAGTTTCGGCTTTAATTTTGGGGACAAGTGACAGATTTAATATCTATTTGGATGAACAGGATACTCAAGTGACAAGGAGAAATTAGTTAAGGTGGTCTCCCTTGTAACTTAAATGTAATTTTATAAACGTTGTACAATTATAATTATATTAATAATGCTATTATATTATATAACATTCTTAGTGAGTGAGAATTTGATATTGATTTAATCTTAATGTCCCGCCTTAGTTAAATTATTAGTGAAATTGTAGTTATAAATAATGTTGTTTCATAATATGGCGACTATTTATAATTTTGCTCTAAAGGTTATTAATTTTTCTGCTTCGCATTGTGTATTCAGTATGTTACGCGGGTGTTACTCAGCTTACGGACCACGAACTTAATTGTACCTACGGATAGCTACGATAAGAACGTCCTTAACACTGACTACAGAGTAGCCTGTTCCACTAAATGTCGAGTGAAGCCTGTCAAAGGCGTTATTAGGCAAATATTTCCCGACATTCGGTTCCGAGTCAGTCCACGCTTCGATCGACCGAGTCAATTAATTATAGGGCTACCTAATTATTCGGCCGCATCGAAAATCGACGTTTTGTACTACGGAATTAGTTCTGTTTTGCATACCATATCTACATACATATACATCCAACAATGAAAACACGAAATATTTTAATCATTCATATCCTGTTCTTGTATCAAATACTTGTAAAAACCGTCGATATTTTTCATGCCAGTCTATAAGCAATCCAATTACTATAAAACTATAAAAAATCGCAGAGATTGGTAACGATAGATATCTCGTTTTCCGTAGTACATTAGATTATTCCAGATGTATTAATTTTTAACCTATGAAAGTACCGCAGTCCTATCTGAGATTGATAATTGATGCGTCTCCCGATGACTATGATGGTTTGCCTCATAAAATATTTAAATTGTCCCTTAGTAACCACATTTTTCTCCTCATGCGCTCTCCATTTGCTTTATGAAGGTTAGAAACCTCAATATCGGTGCAATAAGAGATACTATCTAAGGTCGCATGTAAATGTGTTACGCCTGAGAACTATGATGGTCGTACATAAGACGACGATTAAAAGCAAACACACCTTTCACCTCCGTACGTGCTCTCCAATTGTTATTAGCTCTATGTAGCGTAGATATTTCACTGTTGGTTCACTAAAAGTCTGTAACTGTAGCGATGCAATAAAAATCTATAAAGACGGATAACTGTAGAACTCTCCATCTCCACCACAGCTGTGACATCAACAACGTCTAAAACATTGTGACCAGTAAGCAGCTTCTGTGTAACCTCGAAGGTGGAAAACTTTATGGTCACATACCCGCTGAGAACTTTTCCTTCGTTATTCTGTGGCGTTATAAAAACGGTTATAAAAATTCATAAGCATTTTTAAAAGTAATAGTAAATCTCATTGAAACTACACTGTCGTATCTACATAACTATTTATTCGTCGTTACTTAACTAGTTGTACTTTATCGCTCAATTCGCCTATTGATAAATCATCGACAGTGAGACAGATGTCTAAGAGTGGTTTAGGTGATCTACAATAATATTACAAAGGGATTTGGGGTATGTTTGTTTGTGAATATGAATATGAGTTTATGAATAAACTAAACAAGTGCTCAAACGATTTCAAATATTCGTTTACATATAGAAAAGTACATTATCAGTGATGGGCAAATATGGGAGTGATATGGACTATATTTTGTTTGTATAATTTGAACGACTTTTTTAATACTAAGAATGTCATAATCATCATATCTGTTTCTGAGTGTTGGTGTAATTGTCTTTGTCCATGGTACTTACAATACAGGGAATTCTAGACCCACACTAGTTTGAGTGTGAAGTCTTATATTATAATAAAGTATTCAAGGTATTAAAAAGTTGCCTATAAAAGCCATTATTAAGTGTCCGCTGCGAAACCTATTTATGAAACAAAAAACTAATCATCATGTTTATAGTACTCACCATTACCCACAAAAATCCACAAGCCTTGTGGGTTTCTATATGTCTAACTATTGTTAAGTAGCAATAGCCATTTTTGTTCAAATTGGTCAAGAAAATTTGTATATAGAAAAATCGTTAGATGAACCCGCTAATAGCAGGCAAGCCAACGTTCCGACAGGATACCGTCAGCCTCACGGCATATACGGCAATCTGCTCTCAAACTAGATAGAACCAGACTACTGCGGCCAGTCAAAGCGGTTGATTACTTGTGAAACACGTAGTTATCAGGAACTTCCCCATACTGTAATTTATGGTACCCGTACCGTACTTATTCTAATGATACATCACACTTAAATATATAACTATAAGCGTTATGAAAACTAAGCTATAGCTCTAACTAAGGAGTCTAGGAAAGATGAGTTCCGTTGAGAGTTCACTATAAGTAATCTTAATGTCAGTTTATCAAAACCCTTAGATATAATTTTTCGTTTTCCTCGAAAGGCACGTCAACAAGTCGAGTCCCCGGCACGAGCGCCGCTCGCAGCTACGTTACGGGTCAACCACAATTATTAGTATGCCACGAGTAATATCTTTGACGCTATCGCTTATTCATGAATCGTACCAAAATCAATCGGAGTTGTATTATAAATTGAAGAATTTTCATTATATCCAAGAAATGCCTTACAATTGTAATGGCTAGCTTTTATACTGTTTACATATTAAATTCGTACTTATATTTGAAACATAGGCTCTAATAATTTGATGTAGTTTGTCCGTCTAGAGGATATTGAGTCAGTTACATTCTTTAGACGAAGTTTTTCGGTGGTTAATTGCAATGTTTGCACGGCTAGAATTACTTCCAGTGCCAGGGATGGTGTGAATGTAAACCGAAAGCCTGTACGAGCTGTAATCTCTTTTAAAACAAGCGAACAGCAGTCTTTAATATATATTTATACAAAAATGCAATAAATTTAAGACAAAAACGTAAAATAAATAACATTATTAACCACTTAATTATCTTAGTACTTCAGTGCAAACTTTTAAATTAGGTCCCGCTTTCTCAGTTTATTACCATAAAATGCATTCTTTGCGCTCTTTTAATCCTCTTACTCTTGCTGCGAATTCCCTCGAGTATTAGTTTTGATTGATCGGTTCCGTCACATGGTACGCTACGACAGCAATCATAGCAATGCATTTCCTGCATCGAAGGATTTGTGATTTCATTTTCGCTGGATGCCCCTTTCATAATTATCGCCCTAATCCCGTTGCCGTTTCAATATTCCGTCAATGTTCTATGCACAAAGTAATGGCTGTGATACATACATATATAGGAAAGATCTGAACTCATAATCGCTTTAATTCTTACATTAATTTTATTTCTTAAGCTAAGTTATCTATAAAAGCATTTCAATTAGTTTTACATGGTCATAGTTAACTACTTCCTTACCTAAATAAATAACGTAAATTAATTTTTCATATTGTAATAACATAGCCGTGTGACTTATTGATTTTTATTATTTATTATTTATACTTATTTATTCGGCAGTTAGCATCACGAAAAACTAAGAAGCAAAATAGTTAGTACGGTTTTGAATAATTAGTATACGTTTTCGGTAACAAAAAAAAAACATTTTTCAATGGAAACCCAAAATTAAAATCACAAGCTACTTATATATGTATGTATATTGTAGTGTTTAATATCAACCGCTGCGAGTAAAGGCAAATAATTCATTTATAATGCAAACAATATTTGATAGCCAAATTTCGAAGGGTTCGGCTTGCAATTTGAGCAGGAACATCTTCAGCCCAGCGCCATATTAAATTAAATAAAAAATTTCGGATGATCCTTGGTTGTATTGACAAAATTTATGAACACTAAAGGTTTACGTATTCTTTTATGTCCCGAGAAAGTTATGGCACAAACGCTTCTTCCGAATACTTTTTAGTTAATACCTACCTACAAATATTCTTCATATGAATGCATACATACTTATGAATATTATTTCTTAATACTGAAGTACGTAGCATTATAGGTCGAAATTCACATTACAAAAACTAGCAATACATAAAAGTGGTTTACTTGTGAATCCGGTAATCAATTTATTGTTTTTCTGACGAAAGGCGGGATTGCGAGGGCACCCTTTATGGAGCCAACCATCTTAGTCCTCAGGATTAGCAGAGCATCTATGTACGACCTAAAGTAGGACTGTGGTACTGTCGTGGGTTGAATATAATTGTCTATAAATGGCAGAGACCGCTTAACACCAGGTGGCCTAGTGCTAAACGTACATTTTTCCGTTTAAAAAGTTTGTGTTCTCAAATTGTTGGCCATTACAGTTAGTGTATTAGGTGAGCGTGTTACGTAATATGGGAAAACTTATTGCAGTTTTAACATTTAACAGTTTTAAATTGGTGCCTATACGATGAAGTATGAGGACTAATAGGTTTCAAAATTAGGGCGTCACCCACAAAACCAAAATTGTTATAGTGAATAGAATCTCTCTCTCAGCCTGTGTCAGTCCACTGCTGGACATAGGCCTTTCCTAAGGCGCTACCGAACCTAATCTTCGGCTTTCTGCATCCAGCTGCTTCTAAAAGGTTATGTTATAAATAAATGTAAAATAACTCTGGAAAAAGGCTTGAATTTTTATATAAGATAAGAATAAACTTTTCCCCTGGTCTATTAATATCCTACCTAATGCTGTGTATGTAAACATATCACTGTCACACATTTCAGCTTTTTGAATTGAGCTATTATTTCACGCGTTGGTGTCTATTCAGAGAGTTCCAAAAGACACAAAGATGCCACTGATTTATGTGCAGACATTACTCTTACTTAACGCGACGTAAACACATGCCGCTCACTCCACCGCTCGCGTCAATCAGTTTCACTAAGCATTTTCATTATTTTCCGCTCCCTAATGTGACGGTTCTGGGAAAATGTCCGTAGAATCAAATCTTATATTCAAACAAAGAAACTGAAGATTCGTTATTCACTTATAGCCTCTATCATGTTGCCCGTATTGTGATATACATATATACCTACATATTATTAAGCATTAATAATTGTATGAAGAGGAGTGAGCAAGTTGCCAGATATAATTTTATTCCTGAACTTGCTCAAGAAACACAAAGGAGTTCAGTAAACAGCTCACGAATTAAGTCCACGATTACGGAGTTTGGAAGCAGGATCGGAGTTTCGACAACACAAATAGTAATAAGTTGGGTAAGTCTCAAACTGCGCCGCGGGTTTGAGTCGCGGCTGCGACAAGCGACGCCAACTTGGATATTGTTTGCTGGCTGCCGGCCGCTGAGGAGTTCGCCGCAAGCTAAGACGATATTAACTGGCTCAGACATTTCTAAACGTTTAGATGTCTTATTAGTTTCCCTCGCGAAAATATAACTGCCACGAATACTGGTTTCAGTTATTTATTAAATAAAAAATAAAACAAATTTTACTTTCACATGTAAAAATGACTTAGCCGAAATAGGTATTTTTCGTAAAATTGAGTAGGTACACGAATGAGCTTCCTTGCTTCTAGCATTTTTATTGCGACACGAGAAGTTAATAACGCTTTATGAGATATTTAATTTAATCCCAACTCCGGTGAATTTAATGCAAGAATTTATTATGTTAGTGACGCCATTAAATATGGAATGATAAAAATTTGTCATATTTAAGAATGTTGAGATTTTACTTTAGTGGTAGTAGGTAGTAGTATTTTATTAACAATTTGAATTTCCATGTACATTCGTGAAGAGCCAGTGTATTTCAATTTTCTGTTGTAACACTGCAACATGTCCGAAAACACATGAGTGAAATAAATTGGTAACAGTCAGTATACAACAAGTGTTACTCCAGTGAAACCATATTAATTCACGAACGAGTTATCATGCGTATTGAATAATTTGATTTATTAAGTCACTGTTACTTTCATAGTAAAACATACCTTTATAAGTAAAAGTAAAGCCTACCGAGTAATTTATTGTAAGTCCTTCGGTCCTCTGACTTTCCGTAATGTGTTTATAGTGGAAGACAAAATTATGTTACAGATTATAATTTTTTTAATTGAACAAAAGTAGGAAACGAGAATGCAGGCCACCTAGTGTTAAGTGGTTACTACAACCCATTCGCATCCACTTGCAACTTCAGGCTTTATTTTGGTTCTACCTGAAATCGCGAATAGATGCGTTGCTTCTTCTGAGGACTAAGATGGTCGCCTCGTATTTAGTGAACTTCGGCAAACTCGTCATATTTCCGATTTATCACGTTGGACGAATCAATGTGTAATTTAGTAACTATTGCAGTGATAATCAATGGTGTATTTACTAAAAATGATAAATAAAAAAAAAATTAAGTAAGAGTCTATGGCATGAAACGTGCCTTCACTATAGTATTCTATGCTATGGCATAAAAAGATTCTATAACATGAACACTGTCTTCACTCTGGTAGACTCGTAGATCGGCTCCGGATGTTGAGAATCGTTGTGTACTTCCGTGCTGTATTGGAAAGTTACGGCGTCGATTGTGGCTTCCCCGTTTACGACGAACACGCACTTCCGTCAATACGTGCATCGAGCGCGCGCACTGTTACCAGGTCACTACCTCATACGTTTCCACTCTGCCACGGTGGTTCTAGCAACGAAACCTATAAAGAACAATTTCTGTGCAACTTTTACTAAATTGTAACATCGTTTTTTCATAAGAAAATGTATTTTGATGGATGTATCGAACCCTATATTGAAAACCTATAGAGAAACATTTTCTGTGCAACCGTTATTAAACTGTACCTATCGTAGTTTTTATTTTGCCATTGAAGAAATAAATGTAACTTAATACGCGGTGGTAGCGTAAGGCTAGATGTGCTGTCCATCGTAAGTGTAGATGTCTGTTTAATCTTCGTCGTTTGGCTTCGCCACCATTCATTCACCCGGTCTTTATTATTGCATAAAAGTATATAAGAAAATGATAAGGAATATAGAATAATTTTTTTTTATTTTAAGATTTTTTTACATAAGTTCTACACATGCATATGACAACTGCATTTGATTCAGTAGTACGTATTGATGTGGATTGCTCCTAACCGCCCATTGACCGAGTGCAACTAATTCCAGAGCAGTATTTGTCTCATGTTCCCAATCCCAAGGGGATTTAGATCTTTGTCGTGCAATTAAGAACAGTTATATCTGAAAAGAAGATAACTTTTATTTACATATACCAGCTTATGTATTACGTTGAGCTTCAGTTTGCAGCACTAGACTGTTTGTATATAGACTTTTTTAACACATTATTGTAATGTACCTAATTTCATCCAGCCGTTCTAGCGTGATTGAGTAACAAACATCCATCCATCTAAACTTTCGCGTTTATAATATTAGTAGGATTACTCAAATACTTACCTACATTCATTAAACCCTCTATTAATAAGGCATATCTCGGATTATCACCAGTTAATAAAGTTACTAAGCTACTCGGCACAATAGGGATGTTCACAAAGAAGTTTCTGAAAGGAGGGCTTTCGAAGTTGTCCAAGTTAATGCAGGCGGGCACGTAGCGGAGCGCCGCAATGCCCGACGTGCCCGTTTATAGTTAGTTGTATTCGACGCGGCGCATCACCCGGGTACCGGGTATCGGGCCGCCCCTTAATCGCAGATAAATGAATTACGTCGGCACCCGTCATCCATCACTGTCGGTAATTTTAAGATAAAAGCCATAATGCGCGCAGGTTGCTCGCTTCCACGTTGAGCTGCCAACATTATCTATACCGAGCATCATATTATAAGACGAGACGCTCCTACGGTCCAATTAAAATTAGTGTTCTTTTCTAGCTTGAGCGGCGCCTAAACCGATGAATCATTTATATATTGTATGACATTCATTAAGTGTATGTAAGTGCTATTCATCATCAACCTATCATAGTCCCACTGCTGGGTACGGGTCTCCTCTCGAATGAGAAGGATTTAGGCCAGAGTCCACCACGCTGGCCAAGTGCGGGTTGGTGGACTTCACATGCCTTCCGAGAATTTTTTTTTTTAAAACTCAAGCATGCAGGTTTCATCCGATGTTTTCCTTCACCGAAGAGAAAGTGATAATTATTGTATAATACGCACATAGCATCGAAAGTAGAGGTGCGTGCGGCGATCGAACCCGGACCTACCGGAATGGTAGGCCGAAACTCAACCACTAGGCTATCACTGCTCCGTAACTGCTAATGAAATAAAAATGTTAAAAACTGAAACTTTCTATCAACATATTCATAACTGAACGCTACCTCTTGTAACATGAAATGGAAAATAACAAACTTTTCATCAAGTCAAACTTCTATCGCTTTAGAAATTTTAACAGAGCGGCTTGTTTGATTAAACATTGATTAAAACTGACAAACCTGTTCCTTGTTCGGTACACTGTGTAACAAAATTGTTGAAAAATGTTATGTAAATCGTCCTGCCGTCTCTTCAACTTTATCGATACGATCCAATTATATTCATTGCATGCAAATCCCTAGCGAAAATGGAGTCCCAATTGAATCTATTAAGCTCTTACTATGCAATAAGGGTACGCAGCGAGAGGCTCAGACGTTATGTTTCCTATTGTGAACGAAGCGTTATTGACTGTTTTATATTTAGATCAGGTATGTGATGCATGCAAAGCAATTCTTAGAACTTATCTTGAGAAATATTGCGTACCTATTATTAAAGAATTAAATTAAAAGCTGAGATGTGTTATAACAATCGAGTCAGTGATTTGTTTATTTTTGTCATTCTAAACAAAGCAGGGAAAAATTTTAAAGGTCTTTGATATAATATATGTATGTAGGTATAATATACCGATATTTTTAGTCTTTGTCTTATAGTCAGCTAGCTTCTTTCTGTATTTTATTCTATTATTCTATTCTAAATCTACAAAGACACTTGAAATGTGTTCAATGATAACACATTGGTATAAAAGAAATGTAACTTCATAAAATTCCTATTTTAGTATTTGCCATACTCGTATAGTCAGCTAGGTTCTTTCTGTAATTCTATAAAGATACTTGAAATGTGTTCAGTGTTAAAACATTGGTATAATAGAAGTAAAGCTCCATAAAATTCCTATTTTACTCTGCCATATTGTTTTATGTTGCTTCATTAAATTCCTTAACAGAGTTGGTTATTCAATTTAGGTCACCGATTTATGTATTATATAGCCTCAAAATTTAGCTTGTCTTGCTGGCTTGGAATTTAGTTGTGGGAGAAAAAGAAATATTAAGGATTTAAATCATTTAATAAAATAAGTGATGTATTAATTTCTTATAAAGAACACATTTAAGAGCAGCCCTTTGCTGTAACAAAATCATAAATACAAAACACATCGAAAACAGAATTTCAATACGTAAGGATTGTAATCTAAGGTCCAAATACATATCAATTGCAATTAAGTTACACATGTATACATGATATTGTTTATTACGAAACAGAAAAACTGTTTTTATCATTTTATATATTTTAACATCATTTAGACCTTTGATTATAACCTTAATATTGACATAAGAGAAATCTATTAAATTACCAAAGTTTATTATGAAAAAAGAAACAGGTTTGAAAATTATTGCCGAAATTATATGATATACTTACAGATGCGTTTTCAATATTAAATTTTACTAAGTCACTACAAAATGTTTATTTTAAGACAAGTAAAAATTAAGACCAATTAAATCAAAACTAGTTTACACAATATTCAACAGTTTAGATAAATTAAACACGTTATGAAGCTCAACTAAGTTTCTAGCGAAAATGAGATAGAAAATATTCGAAATACAATAAAAGATTACATATGAAAGTTATTTGCACCAAGTTCTATTTAATTTATAGCAATTATGTTGGTTAAACGTAATAACTTCTAAAGACCGTTCTTTTTGATACGACGCTGAACCCGTCATGTACTTAAACAAAAGCAAAAGGCAAGACTTCATAAACAATATTTATTACGAAGTGATTCCATGACTAGAGAAATGTAAGCCATGATAGATACCAAAGTCAATACGACTTAGTTAAAACTGCACAATCTTGTAACTAAAGCCACTTAGCGTACGAGTTCAAATTTTCGGACGTCGGGTGTGAGGAGCTATGCTTGCGCATAACTGGCCCAATGAATGAATATGAATTTCCCAGTATATCCGAGGATTATAAGCATTCATACTCGCAGAGAAAAAATACATACATTACACTTGCATCTTCGCAGCAGATTTTTGGACTTTAAGCTCGTTGCGTGACTAAGTTGAGAAAGTAGAGACAACGTAGGCTAAAGGAGTCTTGTCCCTGTAGCTCGGGACCAGAATACAGCTACGGTATCCTCTGCCTGTCGTACGAGGCGACTAAAAGAGGCTTT
>DWNH01001281.1:0-11751 GCA_018249895.1 Tiana niger
GTTTGGTCTTGAAAGATAAGAAATTTTTCAGTCTATATAATGCGTGCAAGTTCGCAGTAACTTTTTTGCTTACAGCACTAACTTGTTCCTGCCATGTAAACTTGCTATCCATTAGTAAGCCGAGATTTTTAAGGAGGATTATATTTATTTCTTAGTTGACTTCAGAGGAAGGAGGTTCTCAATTCGACGGAACCTCGTCATGTATTCAGCGATAGCTTGTGAACGTATAGACCGATTTTGATCATTCTTTTAATATTTGGAATGGAATACTTACTAATAAAGGTTTTTTGGTTCCATTAAAATTTTGTTTATATTGGACCTTGGACTTCGAAAGTACAGCAAAAAATTACTCAATTTAGAACAGGGATAGTGGATAGTGGTTGCGGCACTGCCAGTTTTAACCTAACAATTTCGCATGATAGGTAAACGAGCTAAGTATCCCTATTTGGTCAAGGACGTACTGGTCTTAGTCTACAATGTGTACCTGTACAAATAAAATCCTTGCACAAGCAACGCAAATATACAGATTAAGCTTATAACTTGTAATGATAATACAAGTGTCCGCGGCCCAGGGGAATACCACCGCCACACCCAACTCTGTCGTAAAACATTTTATTATGTTTCGAAAGAAGGGTGTGATTGACGGGTTGGTGGTGATATCACTGAATACGAGGCGACTTAGCTCTCAGAAGTAGCATCGCATCTATTTGCGATCTCAGGTAGGACTAAAGTGCTGCCTTAAGTTGCAAGCGGATGTCTATGGGTTGCAGTGACCACTTAAAACCATGTGGCCTGCTTGCTCCTTTGCTGCTTTTCTTCAATATAAAATTAAATCGACACAACAGAACTCATAACAACACAAAGATAACAGTTGTAGTTTTAACATTCCCATAAGACAGGATAGGCATTGGCATACTAAAAAGTAGAAAGTAAAGGGAGAAAGAAAGTAGTAAAAAAATATAACAACAAAGAAAATCGACATCAAACTCAAAAGTAAGAAATAATTTGGTATCTACGCACTCCGAATACTTAATAAGGAGTTTATTTCGTAAATGTCTTGGAAACGTGGGGGACGTAAGTACTAAATAAGCATTTGGATTCTGTAAGTGAGTGTAAAGACAGTTCTATTTTTATTAAAAATAATTGCATTACACCATATATTTATGTTTGACGCAATTTATAACACATTACAATTTAAACTAAACATCACGGTCCAGAGACGACATGACGGTTAAAAAAAAATTAAGTCATGCTTATGTAACAGTTACTCGGAAGAAGGAGGAACCTGATTTATATTGGTACCTAGCTCATTCCTTAACAAAAAGTAACCTTACTTTACAGCAGCTGGGAAATGCTGCCAGCGATCCGGGCGTTACGCCACGAGTATTGGATGACGTGTTCCATTTGTAAATAACTGTTTATTTACACCAGTTATTTTTACAGAACATTTAAATTTCTACCCATAACATGAGAAATACATGAAAAGAAAAAAAACGAAAAAGATTTCGATTGAAAATTGATAAAATGATCAGCGTTGTTTGATGCTACATTTCAAATTCTTTTTTCGTTCAAATCCATTGATGATTTTTTTATTTTAAAGCGAATTAACAATTTTCGCATAATGTTTTTTACGCGTAGAAATAAAACCTAACAACTCTAGCAGTAGGTACATATGTACTGCACATACCTGTGCAGTTTTAAACCTTGTAATAAAAACGTAATATTGCATTCATTCTTATATATACGAGAATTTTGAAAATCTACCACGCATTTGTCTGACATCAACTTGTTAATTCAAAATTTAAATATTGAAATAAAGTCTACTCAGCACTGTTGAATGACATTTGATAAGTAGGTACCTAACTTTTGTCGCTTACGCTTATGTGAAGTAGCCTATTATAAATATTTGGATCGTATATATCATACTAATTGCCCAGCAGAACACTCGCATTTTAGCTCGAACTTCTTTAAAAATTATGAAAGCTTTGTCTTAAGAGAATTCAAATCAGTTGCATTCTAAATCAGATAAAAGTGGCATTCCTTTCCTACTCGAGTAGCCGAAACGCATTAGCAATCATTCGCATGGCTATAGTTAAGAGTCACCGGCACGATCATTTATGTAGAAGAAATATTAGATACCTTTTTGTTGCAATAACCATGACATTTAGTTGGGACATGTATTAAGTAGTTAAAGACAAAAACAAATAGCCTCTTTCGCGGTCAAATTCTACTAAATCGTGCTTTTATTATGTAAAGAAGAATTCGAATTGATGAACTTACCTACTAGTTCTCTATTTTAAATGAGTAGATGAATAATAATTGTCCTTATACCTCAGAACCGAATTACGACCTAGGTAGGTACTGTATTTCTCCTGCCCTTCGTAAGACAACTAAAAGCTATCGGGGTCGCGAGCAGCTGGAGCGATAGCTCAACTAGTCCAATCAGAGACCCCAAGACTAACGACGGTGTGTGTGGTTGCACACCATTGTATCATCTGAAGACTTTTGAGTCTACAGACGTGAGTAGGTAAACGAGCCTGCAAGGGGCGCCGCGCAAAAAAAACCGATGTGTTTTTCAGGAGATCTTGGGATCCTCCAAATGACAGGTCTGCAAGCAGGTCAGGGGTGATGATGATATCCGGGAAAATTTTGTAGCGTAGGTATACTCGTATACCGAAAAAAGGTATGTACGTAATAGAGAATTAAATATATTTGGATATGCATTTGCAAATTGTCTCCAAACATATTGAAATTTTAAGAATTTGTTATCTGTTTTTGCAGCAGATTTTTATAAACTAATAATATAATTACACGTAAGTATCTAGAAGCAAAGTAGTTAAGTGTCAGATGTCTTCGGCGAACTACTTCCTGGTCTGAAATTAACATTCGACATTCGAAAACAAACAACGCTGCCGGGTGCTGCCGGCACGACACAACCGTATCCCACAGGCCGCTCATTCTACACTGAACTTTATGTTCTTAGCTTTAGATATCACATTCAGTTGTAGGACACATCCTAGAATAAGTCCTAATTAAAGGACAACGTAATGCAGACTCCGTTACTTTAATTTTTTTAAATACCAATATTTACAGATGCACTTTAAAATATTAGGCCACGGGCGGTTCAAGTATTAAATAATGATTATGGGAACGTAAACTAGAAATAGAACGTACCATATATACTGGAAAGGTGGTGATCCGAAGGGCAGAGGCAGAATAAGGCTAGCGGCGCTGCCGGGGGCCGCTCTGACGATTTGGAGGCCGCTGGTGGGAAATAATGGGGGCTCCATGGGCTCCAGTCCTCTCGGCCCGCGCGCGCCACTCCGTGTGCGCGTGCCGACTCCCGTCCGCCGACTTTCTATAAATAATACGAAAAAATGTAACACGCGCAGAGCAAACTTTCGTACGACGCGAATATTTGCTAATATCACCCATGTCGCCAGTACAAAACAGCTGATTGAATTAGAGCCATGCAAAGAACAATCAAACCAAACAACCTCTCAAAAAGAAAATTAGTTAAAACTAAGTATTTATAGAAAATAAAAATGACCCGGCCATCACATACCTTCTACTCTCTTTTTTCTTCTCTGCTTAAGTTGTCCTCAGCCCTTTTTGTCCACTGGGCACGGGGCTCAAAAGAAAACTATTACGGGGTTTTTCAACTATAACCAACTTATGGTAAGTTATTGGTGAATTTCTCCGCCATCAGCTAATTTTACGGAGTGCTCATATAGTAGCTTGGGTGGAAGCCGTGGGGAACAGGCCACCATCTTTTGTTTCCTTTAATCGGCTGGACAGCGTGGAGTCGCTATCTCTAAAGTTGTAAAACCGTGGAAACCCTCTGATGAGAATTCATTCCCCACGGTGGTGAATTCGGGGCCCCTCTACACCACCAGTTACTCACGCATCTCTCCAAGGCATAAATGTTATATATTTAGTGTGCAAAATATCATAACCCGCTACCTACATTAACCTAGTCTATACTACCTACCTATATCCTTCAGATAAATAGATATAGGTAATTTCAAATGCTTTTACATAGGAAAAAAGTAGCAAACAAGCATGTAGGTCGCCTGGTATTAAGTGTCTGCAACCTATAGACATATGTACCTATATTCACCCTCGGATGGTACCGCAGTCCTACCTGAAGTCGTAGATATCATTCTATTACGACTAATGCGATTTTGAAGCCTGTAACATATTTATAACCTTAAAGCTGGTTGCAGATCAAGAACTTGGCTAAGTTAGTTTAGCTTAGCTCCCATAGCTAAGTCAGGTTTTAGGTATATATTAATTTTTTTTTTTTTAATTAAAATAGTAGCAAATAAGCTTGCACGCCACCTGATGTTAAGCAGTCTCTGCAAGTCGAGACATCCGTATTCGACCTCAAACAGTACAGTTGATCTATCTCAGATTGTAAATAGAGGTGTTACTACTTCTGAGGACTAAGATGGTCGCCTCGTGTTTAGTGTACTCCATCAAACAAACCCTTCTTCTGTAACCCAATAAATTTCTTCAGTCTACCATAATTAAATTTTGCTTCAATAGGTCACTAATTGATCGTAATAACTAAAAGTGAAAATTAAGTTACTAACAAATATTTGAATATTATTGTAAAAAATCGTGGGTTTATATAACTCTAATTTCATAAGGAGCTATCAATAAACTCAGC
Organism: Tiana niger; assembly: GCA_018249895.1. Classification (NCBI taxonomy): domain Eukaryota; kingdom Metazoa; phylum Arthropoda; class Insecta; order Lepidoptera; family Hesperiidae; genus Tiana; species Tiana niger. The sequence goes on from DWNH01001281.1 coordinate 4,673, forward strand.
GCCAGTAATCAATCAGTGAATATTATTGGTCGATATTAGAGTATATTTCACTAAAACTATGTATTTTACTGATACGTAAATCCTAGATATCAATACCACAAAAAAGGAAACGCAACGATTCGCTTCGGTTAGATAGATTGATATTGCTCGATATAGTTAAAACACCTCATAAAAATGTCAATGTCCAAAGTCTTAATATTCGTGAACTAAAATCTTTAAACTGTTGCGGTTATGAAGCCGTCGCTATCTTCTCTGTGCGGGGAAAATAATAAAATAAAATAAACTTTATTTATTTTATTTATTCAGATTACATCGTTATACACTACAGAAACATTTCAGATGGACTCAATTTTGACTAGACCATAAGTTAGGCTTATTTTATTTCAAAACAGAGCCAAAACGGGAAAAGCAACATGTATTTTAATATTATAATTTTTGACATCATGATAATTTAACAAATACAATTAAGTAATTATTCTTAATAAATTTATAATAAACTATTACGTGCTCATTGTGGCCTATTAACTAGTCTATGAAGCCCTGGTGAAAAGACATTGAGAAATTAAAACTATTATTACATTAATAACACCTGTTCAAAGGACACCGCTTCCAATAGATAGTATTTATTAATGACCAACACTACTTTTGTTTGTCGTTTTGCATGGTATAACTCAGTGTCCAATTTTTTGTCTTTATATATTCAATCAATATACCTATTAAATATAAAGTAGGTTACAATGAAACTGTAAGAGAGTAATTTTACGCAATACACAATATTATACTAATCTAACACACACAAAAACCGTACGATAGATTTATAATTAGTAACTTGATACTAAACACCAATCTATTACAAGTGGATTAATGATAGACTGATAAATGCATATGCATATTATTCCGATAAGGACAAACATTTTAAGTAGTATATCAATTTAATTCTACAGAATACTTACTTTATCACCGGGGCAAAGATGTATGGCTCTCGATGAATATAACATTTATCATTAAATACCTACACATGGAGAAATAAATATGAGATCACATTTAAGAATACTGAAAATAACTTAATATTTTATAAAATAGAATAATTATTATCTGCCAATTTGACCTATAATAAAGAGAGAGAAATGTTCTGTTCGAAATACACGATGGAAGGGTATCTACAATTTTGTGGTAGATTTTTTTATAGAAATAGTAAATTACATCAAAAATTTAGACTAAGTGCAGTCTATAGTTTTCCGCTTATGAATAAATAAATAGTAAAAACTATCATACCTTTCTATTCTCATCAAAGTGTTTCTATATAAGTGTCGAAAATATAATAATCTTTAAATTGATTGACATCAGTAACCATAAAACAAATGCAAATATTGTGCACACTAAAATAAATAAAAACATAAAAATGGTAACAATAAGCGTTTATAAAATCAAATAAAAAAAATAACCAATACCAGATTTTCGAATTAAGGAAGCATCAATTTTTTAAAGCGGGTGTTTTAGAATAAAACATATTGTTATAATACAACCTTGAAAAAAAACATTATTATGTTTAATTATATTGAAATAACGTTGGTATTATTAAACACATTCAGTTTTTACATCAAAAGAATATAAATGATAAGGTTAAATGCAGGGTAATTGAGCAAAAATGTTTCGTAGTAAGCATTCCTTACAAAGCCATACAGTACCACGTACATTTTTGACAAGCCTTAAAAGAATATGCAAAATTGATTGCATGGACTGCAAAAATAATGGAATGCATTCAATAATTAAATAATAATTCGTATAAATTCGGCTTAAAGTAATGTACAGATACTTCTACATTATAGAGATGTGCTCACAATTTTTTTTTAATAAATATCAGAAATATTATACGTCACAGTAATATAAAATATATAAATAATATACTCCATTAAAAAGCATATTTTTATGAATAAAGGTATATAAAAAAACGATACATAAAATAAACAATTCAAACAATAGTATATAATGAATACCCTCTGAACTAGTTAGTGACAGACAGTGTTGAGGACTGTAATGTTCACTTATTACAGACAACAGAATGTTGTCTTTTTTCAAACACCATTTACCAGTATATAGCTATATAGGTAACTATTTGATTAATTCAATCACGCAGCACGAGTATGCTTTATTCTACTTCATACGAGAAGAAAAAGGTAGATTTACTACAAGATTTAATTTCAAGCTTTTTAATACCTTCCTTTCCAAGTCACGACTTTTAGTCCTAGAGAAGAGCTGTGTGTCCGTCCGACCGAGCCGACCGAGGTGGATGTATCCAAAGCAGCACGCTTTGCTATGCAGTTCACATTTTATTTAAATTATTTTTCAGTGGAAAATTGCATTTTTTTCGAAAAAGTTCAATGTGTACTTAATTTGTTATAAGAATTATTTTGAGGTTATAATTTCTATATATGATATTTCTTGCGAGGCCTGAACAATATGAAAATATTAATAACGTTTGTCCACTGGCACATGTGACTGACTTATAACTGTCCTGTAACTAACAGTAATTGGCTGGTAGCTAACATTAATTTTCTTGTAAACATTATCTTTATTGCGTATTTACTTTGTAGCTAGCGTTTTTATATAGTCTGGCCGTGCCTGGCAGCAAGACAATCGAAAGTGACAAAGCAATGTGCTTGAACTCTTGAGCGTTGATGCACACTTCCACTGAATCTAGAAATATGATTCTCTGGCTATACACAATAGTAATTCTTTAGGCCCATATTCTGTCATGAACTAAGACAATCCAAAAAAATTTCAAAGATTTGTCCACGTACCTAAGTATTTTGCAAGACTTACAATTGTGATCAGCATAAAGATCTTTTCTTGCAACTCTTCCAGAATTACTAAGTTTCATATAGTAGTACACCTACAGATAATTCTGCGTTTTTATGTTATTGAACTCTACAAAGAGACTCATTTTTTAATTATATCCTTTTCAAATAATCATAAAAAAGTGTGTCTACATGAAATTAATTTGTTATCTTGTTTTAATTCTCTATTTTTTATATGGAATAAAGGAATTTATATGTTGAATAAATTAAACTGTGTGCTGGCTGTATAATGTTATCAATAAAAAATATAATGGATTCGGAACGATGCGAAGATACGAGAGTATAGTGCTCATAAGTATTGTAACATTAAATAAACAACACCAACAGGGAAGTCTGCATGAAATGCAATTGTTAAGTACATTATTTAGACTTAGGCCAATTTTTCTCCACGTAAATACAGTGTTTAACATGAAACATCCAGAAACACTGCAATGGAATTGTTGGTGCAGTATTCGCAACCAAACATATAATTGGAGATCATCTTTCCATAATCTTTTCTATTCTTCTTTCCACTAAATCAGAATATGCCAGTAAAAGATGTACAACTGTACTAAGTATTTCATCATTCAAAAAGAAACATAGTCCTAAAAAGACAAACACATAGTCAAAAAAACCTAAGACATGTTAGATTTCAATATCATTATTGTGAGATTACACTTGAGCATAGTCAGCTGCGAAATTTTCGTTATCATTTTTGTATAGTGTATCTCTCAGTATAATGTTTCCGTTATCTTCAATGATCAAATCCACCTTCGTGTCATGGCTGTCCTTTGTATACAGCATGGGCTTCGGCATATCTATGTTATTATTCTTGATGCTTTCATCAGCGCAATTGCAGTCGGTTCCAGAGCAATTATTTAGCTTCTCCGTTACCACTTTGCTCTCCTTGGATCCCTTCGTTTCGTATTTTACAATCAATTGAGCCAAAATATTTTGATCAATTTGCTTCTTTTTGCGCCGGCGTGGAGAGTTCTCAGCCGTTGTGTTCTTAGCGGGTAGGTTTTTGGGTCCATCAGATGAGGAAGACACTTGCCTGTTAAAGTTTATTTTCTTCCTTATGCAATGACATTCCTTCAGTGCCTTTTCACGCCTGTAATATTATAAATAAAAAATGTAAAAACAAAGAATGAGGTACATAAAAGAAAAGAAAAATAAAATATAATTTTCCAAAATGATAAATAAGGACTTACTCTGACAGCTCTTTCTCTTTTTGCTCCAATTGAAGCCGAACAGCACACACCTCCATATAAAGATCATTGGCTCTTTTTAACTGTTGTTCATAAATATTGCGCGTGTTGCGAGCGAGTTTCAACTCCTCCTTACGTTGAGTGTTGGTCTCAACCGCTTCGAGGGATTCATTGTTCCTGAAAATTAATACGTACCAATATCACACGCATCAAATAAATTGAAAATTATTTTAAATGTCTAATATTTTGAACGGTATATCACATATATGGTCACTTTACTATATAAAATACTTACATTTAAAAAATAAAAACACCCAATCTATGGGAGGGTGAATTTGGTGATAAATTTTTACAATATGCCTGGGATTGAGCTAAATCTGCCAGGCTATTTCTATATATCATGTAACTAATAGATTTAATTTAATAGAAAGTGTAAGCAGTCGGTGGTGGATTGATAGTGACGCGTACGAGTAGCTGTCGCAAGTGCTCCTATCAGGCTAAAGCTATGCAGCATAGTGTGTGATGTAATTATAACTGATTTTAAACGAGGGCCGAGAGTTTTTTCCGCCTGCTTTTTTCTCTCGGGCAACAATAGTCAAAAGAGCACCTAACGCTGATGAACTTATAAATTTTTTGACTTTCCATAAGCGTATGTCAATATTGAAAAGAACAAAACAATTTCATTTCTTATAATAAATTTACGTTTAAGACAAAAAATTACTCTGGTCTAAGTTACGAATATTTTGCAAACAAAATTTCCTACACAAAAATGCATATTGATTTTTGTCAATACCTATGAGCTTTTTTAATTGAAAAAAGTTATTGATTAACAAAGTATAGATACCTGTTAAGAATTTTTTTCATGTTGCTTTGAATCTCTTCTCGCCAAATTTCTTGAGTTTCCTTGAAGCTTTCAGCGTGAATAGCATTAAGTTCGTCTCCCGCAATCTCCAGATGTGCCGCAATAATTTTAAACGGCGGTCTACAAATAAACAACATTATTTTTAAAATTATACTAATACTTACAGGTTATATTTATTTACCATATATCACTTTACCAACCTCGCCTTAGGAGTCCTATGCCAACACTGAGTTAAGAGCGCTCGGAGGCTAGAGGGACACGAAGTTGGGATGGGAAGTGATATAGAATCAGTACCCACACCCCACATAATAGCATGAGGCTCCATATTTTTGTAGGGAATTTCTTGAGTTAGTAATTCCCAAAGAACCACTCCATATGACCACACATCAACCCTCTCAGAGCAAAGCTCGTGGCGAATTACTTCAGGAGCCATCCAAGCCACCGTTCCAGTGAAACTCATAGTGGCGCTGACATCGTTCCATTCACGACTTGTTCCAAAGTCGCTTACCTTCACAACCAAGTTGTCCGAAATTAAAACGCTGTAAGCAAATGAACAACCAAATAACAAAAACAATTACGACCATCACACATATTAATATTTTATTACTTTATACTTTACACTAATCACTCACTTTGGGCTCTTCAGGTCTCGATGTATAATTTTGTGACTGTGTAGATAACTCATCCCCAAAGCGATTTCTTTGGACCACTTAAGTATTTGTTTAGTGGAAAATGTTGCCCCGCTATGAAGGAAATCATACAATGGGCCGTACTGGCAATACTCCATCACGATACAATAGGTAGGTGGTGTGGTGCATACGCCACGGAATCGGACTGAAAATAAAAAAAAACATTAATTCAATTTACTATTATTATTAATTAAACAGAATAATATTAAATATAATAAACTAGTACACAGACCAATATTGTCGTGGTTCAATTTTCGCAAATGTTTGATATTTGTCTCGCTTTTGTCTCTGAGCTTCTTTATAGCCACCAACTCGCCATTCAAATTTCCTCCAAAAACTACACCTTGGGCTCCAGCCCCCAAGTAGACCATGTCAGAAATAGACTCAAAGGGAATTTCCCATTCATCCTCTGAAACAAAATAGATTTTTTGGTCAGGTTTGTATTATAGGGGGGTTGCCGCAGTTGTTCAAAACCGCATCGCTGAATTTTTCAAAACCTATGTGCCTTTGCTTTAATATAAATATTAAGAGAATATTTTGAATTAGAACAATCTATATTTTGATAACATAATACGGAAACCTACTTAAAAAGACCAGACAGAAATCTATAACATGAGATTTATTTTATACGCGTACATATGCACCACCCCGCCGAGGCCCGCGCCGTGGCCCGCACAGACTCGCCGCATCTAGGTAGGTCATTACAGAAAATCAATATTAGGAATCCAGGTTTATTTAAAGCTACGATCGCAAACCCCATCTCTGAAAAGGTCATAGGGCAAAATAGAACATAGTGCTACGACGCAAGTCGATTATCTCCTATTTGTTATAATATATAGTAAAAATAAAGTAGAATTATCTATAAAAAAAAGCAAAATCATATATAACTTCCCCTTTTAAAATCGATCACCTCGCGACGATGCGTAGCGCAGCGACCTTGAATGCGCCTCGCATTGCATCCAATCGATCGACCCCTGGAAATATTCTATAGTAGATACGAATTTGTACATAAAATTACTTACCTATCTGTTTTTTAAAATCTCTACGACCGCAGAGTGATGTTATAAGCGAGAAACACTGCATTACTCTGCCGATCCACAAATCATTCTTTTTGTCAATTTCTGGTTCGTCGTAGCCTTCAAAACCACCTCCTAGTCCTTCACGGAAGTATTCATTTTGTATGGCGTTAGCTTGATACATTGTAGACATGTTCTATTATCACTTTTTGCTCACAAGAACCATTTCACAAGGATTCAGACATTTAATAATGCAGACTCTCACCACAGACTATTTAGACTCTCACTGGTACCACTCACACTTCCAAAAGACGCTATGATGTGGATCGACTACCGCCGCCACTACCCCGCTGCGCTGATTTTAAATGTGCGACCACAGACTAAGTAGACATATATATTGTGCGAATGTGTGCGAACGGAAACTGCGCGGTGGGGCGCCCGGCCCGGCTCTCATGGCTTTTGCTTGC
>DWNH01001282.1:0-11750 GCA_018249895.1 Tiana niger
CATTTAATCAAATATTCATGCTCATCACACAAACATTTGTTCTGGGATCGAACCTACGACCTTCCGTTTAGCAGTCAGGTTTGCTATTCACCAGACCACGAGGCCAGTCAAAGTAACGCCATTAAAACTAACAAAGCTTAAGCCCATTAAAATATTCATGGTGATCACACAAACATTTGTTCTGGGTGGGGATCGAACCTGCGACCTCCCGTTTAGTAGTCAGGTTTGCTAGCTAGACCAGACCACGAGGCCAGTCAAAGTAACGCCATTAAAAGTAACAAATGACCATGCACGCCATCTGGTGTTAAGTGGTCTTCTGCAGAGGCATTTACGACGGATGTTACATGGGGTTCTTCACAAAAGGCGCTAAAAGAGCTCTCTCAGTCAGTCAGTCTCTGGTGTAGCTCATGTTGTAAATATACCAAATTTAAATTCAAATTCAAATGTTTTATTGTGGACAGTAGATGTAAAGATGTGATACAATTTTAATGTTATCTCTACGTCTTGCCTATATACGAGTAGGCGTACAATATATTAAAATCTACTTCCCCAGGTGGCAAACCTACCATTAACTTAAGCTTAATTGAAGTTTATATGCGTTTTTATTTTTAATCCTGCATCTCGCTAACAGCACACAGTACCACAGATACTTAAGGCTGTTTAAAATTACCTTCATGTTCGTCTCGTTGGAACCTAATTGGTAAAGTATGCACATCCTTCACGTATTTCTAACATACTGGTATTGTTTTGGGCTGTTTACATATTCGCATCTCGTACTGCCCTTTGAAGGCCCTTTTTGGCCCTTTTTTCGAAGGTGTGAGAGCTAAGAAATTCTGCGAGGAATGGTGCGAGCCAAGGTTTTCGGATACATTATTTATGACGTTAGGCGGTTACGCACTGGCGTTCCGGTATCTTTTATCGGATTGAAATAAATGTTGTTCTTTCAATAGAATATGAAGTTTAGTGATTAATTTTAATATTGTTTATATTTATGTAGGTGTGTTTTTTTAATTCAATTTTTCTGTTTAGCCTAAAGATAGAGTGGTAGAGATTGCTTTTAGCAATAAGTCCGCCTTTTATATCTATTGTTGTACAGTGTAATAAATACTAATTTGCCTCAGTGGTAAAGACAGCTCTTTCATGTTTTAAAAATAACGCAATTAATTCAACATAAACAAGGTAAATAAAGTTAAATGAACCTTATGACTCATTCAAATCCATATTCGACTTCAGACAGTACTATTGTTGTACTTAACATCGTAAATAGGTTTTTTTAATTGAATTAAAGCAAACGAACTTGCAGGCCACCTGGTGTTAAGTGGTCACTCCAACACATGTACCTACATACATACATACGTGCAACTTCAGTACTTTAGTCCTACCTGAGACCGCAAATAGATGCGTTGCTACTATGGGCTAAGATGGTCGCCTCGGATTTAGTGTACTCCGGCATCCACACCCCTGGGAGGCAACCTGGCCTATACAAACTTCCTACACATAAGGACTAAGATGGCCGCCTCGTTTTTTGACAACGACCATGAATTGGTTATGGCGGTTGTACTTTCCCTGTTGGCGAATCAGTTGTCACAAGTATACCTGTCAGAAAATATTTTTGTTTTGTTTGTTCCTAGTTTCTACCCGCGGCCTCGTAATTAAATGTTTCCCTGATAAAATATTCTAAATCTACAGCAATTACATGATATTATCAGCAACGAATTATTTCTTCAATGCGCCATATTACATCAGATGTTATATTATTCATACAGAAGGTCGTGGAACAATTACTGAATCCTTTTTAGGCTTCTGTTTTAATATATTGTAAGTTTTCAAGCGATCTATGGTTCTTTATGATATTTATTATTAATCAATGTATCACCAGCCTTGAAAACGACCTTCAACTGTTATAAATATGTTATTAGGTTGTTGTTAATATGAATTAAATAAAAAAAATGTAAATTTTTTAATATGTTTTATGGTTTTGTATTAATTCAAAATATTTATAGTAGAAAAATAACGTGCGTAATGGCACTATATATAATTTTAAATAGTTATCTAGTCCCAAATTAGGCTTATTGTACTGCAGTAAAGAGACAACTGATAAACATACTTATATTTTTAATAACATACATATATACTGCTTTGCATTCGAAAATTTTAAACCCAGATATATACAAGTACTCGTATTCATCGCGGGAACATTTGTCCTGTGTGATAATCGAATCGACTATCTCCGGATTGACAGTCCGAGCCACTAACTAATAGGCCAAGAGGCCAGTTATGTCATTAAATCTGGCAGGTATTGTTGTAAAAACTTTCTTATATAGAAATACAACGTTGAGAAAAAAACTAAAGTTTATTAAACTATTTTACGAGTTTTGTGTACACGAATTTTATATGTCTTTATTTTTATCATAAAAATCAGCTAGAGTAGTTTCAAATATTAATAATTCAAAAATAAACGATATAAAATCAAAAAGTAATATACATATTGAAGCGTATAATAAATATTTATCGTACAACTATCCGATATCCGATCGGTAAGCGTGTAGGGTGCTTTAGGGCAAAGTGTGCTCGCTGTTGTAAAGAGCTTTCGGTTCCCGGTTACATTGTATTCTGGTTTCATAATTTGTTGGCCATTGAGTTCCGGTTAAGGCTTTTAACTATTTAAGAACGATGTGTGTGATTTACTTAACTTCATGAGTAATGAAAGCATTTTTACGGACAGTGCAATAATTACATAACTTTTAATTTTATTTTATTAAGAAGTCGCATTTTCAAATGTCCTAATTAATTTTTTTTTTAATAAAAGCAGCAAACCAGCGTGCAGGTCACCTGTTGTTCAGTGGTCACTGCAACCCATGGACATGCACTTGCATCTTCAGGAAGTATCTTATTATATAAACTCATTTTTTCATTTCTTTTTTAACAAATCTGAAGTAAATAATTTATAGGACTTATCAAAATCCACTTTATTACTACAAAAAAGTGTGTGTGTTCTTATGTACGTATGTACATGCGTTAGAAGTTATACTTCTTGGGCGTAACAAGATAAAAATCTTTTCAAAAAATTTTATCTTTCGCCTTATTCTACGTTTGTAGAAAAAACGACACTAACAATAGAAAAAATGTATTTAATACATTGGAAGTTTTATTATAACGCATTATCTAGTTAAATAACTAAAATGTTGACTGTGGCTTACTTCAGGGTATCGTAAAAATCTATTCTCATAATTTTTTCCTAATGCGCCAAAAGAAGTATAACTTCAATCAAAAGTTAATAAAAAGCAGGTTTAAGAAAGCCAACCCGTATGGCGTGACGACAAATGGCGTGACGTTCTTTCATGCTTTCGTGGTCCTTGTGTGTGCGCGGATGTTCCTTGACTTGACCACTATTCTTCTTACAATCCCGTTATGACAGTTACAAATGATACAGCTTATCTTGCTAGGGCTTGGAGTAGGGTCAGCGTATAAAAAAGTAAACAAATTTAGTAACAGCAGCATTCTAATCGTATCTTGGGATTCAAAAATTTTTCAACAATACTGATAAAACATTTATAAATGATGGCCCAAATGTTATCTAATCGTTATTCAAAGCCACCTTCAGCTCTCTTCGATCGGAAATGGAAAATTAATTTATATTATGGCCTCGTTCTCTATTTATAACCTTTGATTTTCCGGTCACTTTCGACGAATGTTTTTCTCGCTTCCATTTTTTATTCGTTTGTGAACCGAATATTTGAGCGCCATTAATCTTATTCAGGCATCAGATCTTTTATAAAGATTCCGCATTCAAAAATAGCTTCGGATTGAATTGGATCCGAAGGCACGAATATCTTTGATTAATTATGAAATCTTGGACCTTCTTAGGCCTTTGATTTTGTGATCTGTTTTGTTCAAAGCCATATAAATGAGGGTTTTTGAACTCGCTTTGGAATATTTTAATTTTGTTTTCTCGACTAAAATATTGAATATTGATAAACGTCTTGGAAAGTATTCTGCGTATTTGATTTGGCACAATTGGATTCCCTTATCTAAAGTTTGTCCATAAACACAAAAAGGGTGTAAAATTTTATAAATTCATATTGGTCTAAGTTTTATATACTTCAGTATCATCACCATCGTCAGTACAGGATTATTAGTATTTTACGGCAGAGCATGGGTTTCCTTTCAGATATGAGAAGGGTTATGACCCTTGTTCGCCACGCTAGTTTGTGTGAGTGGATGTGACTTGCCATGCCATTTGGCTTGGTTTTAAGATGTATTCCTTTATCAAAGAAGAAGTAACTATATAATTGAAGCACACGCGCGCCGGGTTCAAACCCGAAATACGTCAAAATTCAATTACTACACTTTCGTATGGTTCTCATTTATTAGCTCTCTACTAGTGTACCAATCCGTTGTTCCAGGGAGGCGCTGCCAAACGGCACGCTGTGGCTGGGCGCGTTCACCGCTGCTCAGTACCGCAGCGACGTCCACGCTGCGGTGTACCGCTGCCGCGCCGCAGCCACCGTCGGCACCATCCTCTCCAGGGACATGCGGTTAGAGGCAGGTGGGTGTCTTCATTAGACTTTGTTTGTTTAATAAAAGTAGATAACGATCATACAGGCCACCTGGTATTGAGAGGTCATTGTAACCCATGAACATCTACTTGCAACTTCAGGTAGAACATTAGTCCTGCCTGTGCTCGCAAATAGGTTCGTTGCTACTTCTGAAGACTAAGATGGTAGCCTCTTTCCGAAACACAATAAACTTCTCAAGTCTTTTAATTCAATTGTATTTTTTTTTGTAAATACTTATAAAAATATAAAATGATTAATTGCAAAGGGTACTTGTGGTTAATAGCATATTAATGCAAAAACTATTAAAACATTTTTGGAATCGACAACAAAATATTTCTTACTTTTTAGTTTTAACTCCTTTTTATTTAATGACAATTCGTTTATCATTAACTCAAATTCCTAATTATTCCTCAAATTAATCACTATCCGTTTATCATTATCTCGTCTAAAACTCCACTTCTACTAAAAGAGAACTTAATCGTCTTCCAAATTCCTCAAAGAGAAAACGATAGTAATCCTGATAAAGTCAATGGCATCAAATTGACGCTGGATAAGATCTGTCGTCGCCTCTTGTTAGGACCAAAGTACATCTCGATGACCATAGAACAGTCTTGGGTGATAGAAGTTCTGTCTTTCCTTTGAAGAAATTAAAGTAACTTTCACTGAAATTAAAGTAACTGTAATCGGTCATATTTGTCTTTGCGCTGAGCACGAAGAGAAGTAAACGTTTATGCGGAAACTTTGCCCTGTGACATTGAGTCAGTAGAGAGAACTTCCTACCGTCATTTAAAGCGTTTTTTTCGTAATTTGAATAGATTTAGATAGACAATTCAGATCTTGTTTCTTTTTACGTTTTAAACCTATCACACATTATCAACTTGAGCCAGGATTGGCTAGAGGATAATACTGCTGGGCATAGGTTTTTGCAAATATATAAAATTCAATGTTTACTTGCATGCTCTTTGAAGAATGAATCCTTAAATTATTCTTAAATGAAAATAACTCGAACCGTACCTAGCTTTGACTTTATTATATGGGTTATTAAGTATACAAGAGATACAGAAGTTAATATGTTTTATCAATAGTAGCTTTTATCTTTTTACCAAGTATTATAATGGTCTCTCGGCGACTCACGTTTTCACGAAATATTTTTCCGCGAGTATTATATTTCCTTAATCTTTGATTGTGCGATGAAGCGCGGGGGTCAATCCTCGCTTCCATTAGAACCTTTCAGCGCTAAGCCGCGCCGTGAATCTGCCTTAAGCCAGAAACAAGCTATCGGACTTTACAAAGCATGGGCTAATACTTCGTGTGCAAGATACCACGAATAATATATACAACGAAGTTTTGTTACAAACCTCTTTTAAAAAACCTTATTTTTTTATTTTAGAAAAAAGTAGCTAACGGGTACGCAGGCCACCTGGTGTTGTGTAACCTCTGCAAACCATAGACATTTAACTTTAGGCAGTAATTTAGTCGTACCTGATCGTAAATAGATGCGTTCCAGCTTCTGAGGACTAAGGAGGCCTCGTATTTAGTGAACTCCTTATTACTCTCCCTGGATTTCCCTAATTTAAAAGTTAATTTGTCAAAGTTTGAACAACAACATTATTTGGACAACTGTTGAACAAGTTATGGGAATGTTTCTTACATTCCCTGTACAATGTAATGTACAATATAAATATAACAAATGATATGTGACCAATATTTACTTACACAAAAAAATCAGTATTGTTAAGTAAGATTCCTTTTATTTTATTTTAGAAACAAATATTTTGAGTGTGTTCTTATGTTATAAACACATATTATTCTTAAATTAGTTAGTGTAATTGGCTTTACCTTTACTAGTTAATAAAAAAATGTCTAAATAATTTCTACTAAATTGCCTAAAATGCTACGACAGCCGCAAGTTTGCAACCGCAATTACTGTCGCTATTTACATACGTTGATAGTTTGTATCATGCTTTAGTTTATTTCGCTTCTAGTCTGATTCCGAAATATTATTAAAATGTGATAAACAGACATCCCTTAATGGACCGGATTAACATTGATAAGTTAACGGGAACTCCAGTTCGACTCTTTTTGGAATTTCAAAGCATTTACTGAGTAGGAAATGATGATTTATTTAAAAGAAAAATACAAAATATACGTCTTAAAGTATTCTTCTTTCATATTTATCGAGGACACAGTCTAGTACTAATACAATTGTAAATCAAAGGTTAATGGTCAAATATAAATAAACTACTGTGAAAACAAAGAATTTTAAACGACTTCAAAGGAACCATATTATCAAATCGTAAAATTTTTTTTGATGAGTGTTTTCAGCGATAAATGTTTTATATGTGGATCAATGTTAATTATTGCATTTTTTGGGTTGCCATAAAATTGGTCCTTTTTATTACCGTTAACCTTGAAAAGCAGAATATTTGAAAGGATATCAACGAGATTAAACTTTTTTTTTAAATTGAGGTCTTATTTTTTTATAATAAAAAAAACAAACCCAGTCCCAAACGGGCTTAAGAAACTTCGTACAAAATAGTTTAATTACCGCTTTTCCCGGTGTTGAAAACGCGTAGTTAGTAGCAAAGACTGGTGGACAGCTTTACGTCTGCAAACAGTTGATAGCAAAGACGAAATCTGCGGAGCCGAAGAGAGAGATTACGTCTGATCTTTATATATCTAGTAGATACTTTTTCACTGCCGATGTAGAAGGAGTAAATACTCCTCCTCATCAGTTGAGATCCTCTGATGAGCTCTAAACAGCTGACAGGGTTATGCTCCATAAGTAGGATATCAAGTGCAAATAGAACTTGAAGTAGCATGCACAATGTTCGTGTATCCTATTGTGAACGTGAGCGTATTTTAATGGATAATTTATAAATAATTAAATCCAAGCATTTTAAATTAAGTCGTGACCTATCTACTCACGTTATTTAGCGTCAAAGTTAAATTAAAGATTGTAAAAATGGAAAGTCATCACATTAAAGTAATAAAATGAAACATTATTATGCCGCGAGCTATTTTCGCCAACGACGGGACAAAAACCTGTATCACATACATTCGATTATGTCTCCTAAACGAATCGAATAAACGTTGATCTACGCTTTGTCGCCTTGCCAGCAAAAAGCTCTACGTGACTTTCCACGAAGCATTTCCAATCGTACATTCTGAACCTTGTGCCCTTGCAATACAGCGTATAGATTTCAGTAGGCTCGCCGATGTGCTAAGAAGGTCGTGACTAGAATTCTAAGCTCCGGAAAAGTCCACGCGAAAAATTGAATTGTGTACTTTGGGCGGCGAATTAATGTGAGTTGGCCTGTTCGTATAATTTAATAAAATATTCGATGAGAGGCTTACGCGGCGTTACCGCAATTACACACTAATTTATTTGTTTCAGCATTTTTGTTTTTTTATATCTATAGATATTTATATAAATATAAACGGTTTAACTCACGTGTGTTTTTTCGAGATTGCCCGACTAGTTTCAAACCTATACGAGTTTCTTCATCAAGAGCTCCCGTCGGTCGTCAGGTCGCGACGGGAGTTTCCGTTATATTTATAAAATAAGCCGTTTATATTTATAAAAATCTATAGATATATTATATTTATATCTACAGATTTATGATATCCTTTTTACCGAATAATCATTGAATAGTGCGCAACTAAAGAGTGGTAGGTTCACCGCCAGGAGAAGTGAGTTAGGACTAACTTACTAGCTGGAGTTGCTCCCTGGGTTGTAGTGACCTCTTAACACTTTACATCTTACTTAAAACTTAACTACGCAAATCAATTACCCATTATTGTACATTTTACTTAGCATTTATACGGAACGTTCGTCCTCAACGAAACCAACTAAATAGTTCAGTTTAGTCTTTACCTAATTATATTGCGGGTAGATTGTCAAATGTTATTTTGTCCTTTTTTTACATTTACGTGCAAATATATTGTTTACTTCGTAGCAAGGAATATATTCCTTATAATGGAATTAATTCCTGCTAAAGTGATCCCTTTCGGTGTCGCTTATTGGCAATTCAATTACTGGGGTACGAACAAATTGGTGTAATTTGTAGAAGTCGGATCTAGAAAATTCATTAGACGTGTCCTCCGTGACCTTCCCGGGCTTATCACTGGCGTCTCACTTGAGCAAACTAATAACTCCAGTTTTTTGGATATAGATAAAAGGCGAAAGGTAATGAAGTCGGCCTCCCTTCGGAAGATATCAACCTACATCTGTGATACCAACTGATGGCTCCAAGCTTCGCTCACATCATGAATTCCCTATCCGACCGTCCTAATATTGCTCGCTGATCATTCAACCCATCCAAAAAACAACTCTCGTCTTTTACTTATAAAGTTTAAATTTGTTTGGAGAGCTCTCCCAGTACTTGACCTCGTCTATTATTGACGTTTGGAAAAGCGTAAGTCGAATCGCTTGGGCTGGAATGCAAATACAATTCTTTATGGAAGAGGTTCGAGGGCCGTAAACCTTCGAGATTGAGTCGCACTCTCCTATACCCTTTGTACGGAAAGGTCCGGTAATGGAATCAGCTGGGGTGGAAATTTTCGGAATACCCACTTTATATACAAAACCTTGATACGAGCCTATAGAATAGAATGTGGAGAAATTGTAATCACCCTCGCAAATATTGTATGGCAAATAATATATTGTTGGATGTCTGTAGACCTTTTGTAGCTTATTGCTCAACAGACCTTAACTATTGACTATAGCAACTTTGATGGCTTGAAAATAATTTTTGATGATATTATAAATAATTTTCTATGTAATAATAAAACCCTCTCTTGTTGCTCTTATTTTCTAATGCTTATGTATAATAATAAGATTTATCAAGTGTACATGAGACTTCGTTTACAATTTATTTCAAATTGCATTTTATCGAAAATAAGTATATGGTATTGGCAAACGACCGATAAAGGCCATCTCCAATAATTTATGTTTCGTTTTGTTTTCGCTATAAGACTCGTCGTTCTCCTCTCTTTTAGTCTGTCTAACTCTGTTTCTTTTGCTATCTCTTGGGTACCATTCTGCTGTTTTATCCATATTCTTCTTGTTTCTTAAGTATGTGCCTTCTAGAAATTTGGTTTAAACTTTAATTTTTTATCTTTTTATTGGTCTGACAACTTTTTATTATTACATTTACTATTTGTTCTATTAATGCCTAAGGTTGGCACCCATGTAACAACCGTGGTCAATTACACCTATCACTCTCTTTTTTCTTGCATTTATTTTGTTTCTCGTGGCTTCACGAATTGACCAAGTATTAGCTTCTAGTGTTAGCTGTCCTATGTATGTTCACGTATTCGTGTTTACTTTCGTAATGTCTGTTGGCGAGGGACTTGACATAAATTTTTTGTTAGGTTAATTGACAAACCTCTTCCTTTCGCTAGCTGTTGTAACATTATTTTTACCGATTTCAGGTTGTCAGAAAATAAGATTATATCTCTTAGTTGGGATGCTATGCTTCTCGTAGTCTAGTCTGTACTCTAAAATAAGATGAAACATGATTTCCTAAATAGTTTTATTTGCTAATACGACATATTAAATCAAATAACATCAGTTTATCATGTCCTCCACTTCTGAGAAATAAAATCCTTGTCAATATTATTTCGAAAAGGAAAAATAGTCAAATACTGTATAATTGTGTTTCCATCTCGGTTTCCTGATCCTATGTAATTATGGAAGCACCTCAACCATACTCCAATTGACAAATTGCAACCACGTAAAAGGAGCCTGAAAGAATTTGGTCCACTCAATATTTTCACGTTTCCTTGAACAAGATTCGTGTAAGGGAATACAATCAATATGGTAGAGAGAACAATTTTCTTTGAATACAAGAGAATTATGCCACTCTAAGGAAACTAATAGAATACTGATTAATTCTACAAAACGCTGGTTTCCTAACACGGAATTAATTGAAGACGGTAAAACCAGTAGACATTCTTTTAAAATCTCTAACAACGTCTACGTTTCAAAGGGTAAAAACTTTATTTATCTTTAATAATGGCTATTAAGTATTCCAATACTAGACTGCTAAAACTACATTGCAAAAAAAATTTTGTAATTAGGTATATGATTTCCCTTTCAATTACTAAACTAAAGTCGAGTAATTGAATAAAATAAATAAATGAAATAAAGGAAACCTGCATGTCTGAAATGTTCTCCATAACGTTCTCGAAAAGCATGTCAACCAACCCACACTTGGCCGGCGTGGTGGACCATGGCCTAAACCCTTCTCATTTAAGAGGAGACCCGGGCCCAGCAGTGGGACAATGATGGGTTGATGATAATTAACCATATAATAAAGAAAACAATTTCCTACTTAAGAGGAAAAAGCATCTGCTGTTAGTGTTGCTTTCACCTCATATCCTTAATACAGTATCTTCAAGACTTTGGTTCAACATACTTTGTCGTTTTTACTTTATTTGTCGGGCCTCTGTTAATTCCGCCCGCTCCTCCACTCAACGCGCATCAAGCACGAGCGCTTTGCGAAGCGATATCTGAATGGCCCTAAACCGCCTTTTAGCCTGCAATCGTCTCGAAACAATGGACCCTCATAGGGCAGCCACACAAAACAATCTGCGATTATGATTTGGTTGCTTTTTGTATACCGCCAAGCGATTGTATACGTGCACTGGCTTGTACACTGGCTTCATATTAAAATTCCTATTTCACTCCGAAATGCATACGGGTACGTTGGTTGCTTTTTCTCTTATTTTAACTGTTCTTTGATTTCTTTTTTTTAAAGTTAAAGTGAAAAAACTTACATGATTTATTTCCTTTGTGCAATATTTACCTGCTTGGTAGATATTTTATTTGCAGTGAATCCTAATGAAGTACAGAGTTTGAGCTAATTATTTCGTTGAACTACTTTGTCTTTACATGTTTTAAGTCCACCAACCCGCACTTGGCCAGCGTGGTGGACTGTGGACTAAATCCTTTTCATTTGAGAGGAGACCCGTGCCCAGCAGTGGGACTATGATGGGTTGATGATGAATACTTTAAATGGGAAAAGGTGAGGGTTTTTACTATGTTTCAATAATTAACTAATCATAATCAAATACGAAAATAGAGTAAAACAACATTTAACTTTGTTGAAAAGTGATATGTATGAAAAAACTAAAAAAAATCACTGCAATAATAATACACCCTGTTCAAGAGGATAACGCAAAAAC
>DWNH01001283.1:0-11748 GCA_018249895.1 Tiana niger
GTGGGGATCGAACCCACGACCTCCCGTTTAGCAGTCAGGTTCGCTAACCACTAGACCACGAGGCCTGTCAAAATGTATATTAAGTAATCTTAAGTGCATCTACCTATAAAAATCTAGCTATTATGTATAGGTACTAGATACTCCGGAAACCCACACCCGTGTTAGACAAACAAAGCCTATTACAATATAGAGTTTTTATTTTGGAGCCCCTTATATGATCTAATGATATTATCACATTACCATCACATTGCGGCGTTGTGGATTAAACTTAGACCTAACATGTACGGAGTATTAAAATTAGCTATACAATTAATGGAATTATTTAATTTTGAATTTTATACGACTTCACGTTGCACTCCGTCTTGTACGTGTACATGTACCTACATACATATATGTCAACCTTGTCCATTCTAATAGATTACCTATGATTGTGCAAATAATTAAGGAAGAAATTATTTGTCACAGACTGTTAGAATTTGTTTTGGAGTCAGTGCAGATTAACGGCACAGAATCCAAAATGAATTCGGTATTTTGTAAAAATTATATCTTGATTTGTGTTAGAAATTGGTTTTATTTTTTGTTAATTTTCTTTTTTATATGAGTACAAGTTTAGATGTCTGACCTTCACATGGCTAGCATGCTAAAAGAAAATTGACACTTAGAAAAGAAATATCACCGCAGCATACAGCTTCATATTACATACAACGTAGACTTAAGTGACGCATTGGTAACTTGGTTGTATTTAAATCGCCTAGTCACGCAACGTACGCACTATTGCGCGCCCAATAGTAAGGTCCGCGCGACATATGCACACCTCCCGAATCCCGCATCTGTTCAGTTGCTCCTACACGCGCACACCCACTGACATCGCCTATTGTGAAACCGGCTTTATGTGTGATATATGGCGTATTCACTATTATTACTATTAGCGTTTATTAAACTTTTGCGTTTCAATTTTTACATAATAGGTACCTACTAGGTAGTATTACAAATATTTTCTAGGTACGTGTTTTTAGATTTAATCGTTACTATTATCTTCATAATAAAATAAAATGTAAAATGATTATTACATCTTTATAAGATGCAATATGAAGGTTTTAGTTATAATTAATAACTTTGATATTAATGTAAAAAATTCTTAATATTTAGATTTTTTAAATAGTAATCCGTAGATCAAACTCTATATAGGTAGGTACTTAGGTAAAGTTTCCTCTTATTTCAGCTATGTTGCATTCTGACAAAGGTATAATGTGGTTCTGAAAAAATTAGGTGTTCAAAACTTGTAAGGGTTGATAACTTACATTACTTATCTTCTCTTGTATTAGGTACTGATATACGGCGGTACAAATACAAGTATTCATAGGTTCACATTCATAGGACTACAGTTCTTACTATCAGGTTGATCAAATAAATAAAAATTCATGATACACCATTTGAAGTCGTAAATCATTATGACTCATTTTAAAATAAGCATTAACATGTCATAATATTTGCAAGCCATTACCCATAAACGATAATTTCAATTTAATCAAAATAATCATGCTTTTTAAAAGTAAATAAATAAATGTTTGGTGGCCGGATTAAGCGTAGCGATTCTCCACCACACGTCTCTAACTGAGCTTAAAAAAATATTTCAATTTCACACTGAATTCTAAAATCAATTTTTATTGAAGCCCGTTTCGACCTCTGCCGCAGTAAGATCACATAGAGCTTAATACAAAACAGTAGTTTGAATTCTGGCAGCTTAATGATAGAGTTTAGTTTCCGTAGTAACAATTTAAAATAGCGTATACCATTCATTGCTCTGTCAGTCCAAAAAGGTTTCAAAAATAAAATTTGTTAGCTCTTATTCAGTTGGTTATAAAACACATTTCGTTTGCGCAAATTCGGCTTACGTTCTCGTCATAGGTACTGTGCCGCTGACAATGTGCTACCATTAATCTTGCGAAATCAATCGATGGCTTATTCAGAATATTGTATTTGGTTTTACCGCGGACCTTTTAGCTGTGTTTACTTTGGACTTTTTCTCCAATTTATTACTAGGTACGATAAAATTTGACATCTGTCGAAGTGCCCTATGAGTTTGTTAGCTGGCTGCTTCGTAAAATTTCTTTGAATTCAGTGTAACAAAGTAATTTTAGACTCCTATCTAGTAGCTCTTTTTGTTAAAAGTTCAAAAAAGCCGACAGAACTCTACAGAAGGCGGTGTTTTTAAGAGTTATAAACTTTTATTCTCTTTTGCTAAGATTTTAAAACAATAGCATTCTAAGGGTGTTATAATTTCATATCTGTTTGACAAAAGCCGGTTTTGAAAAGTATTTATACCTGCTTCAGTTGCTTGCAAATTTACAAAAATTTACTTAGTGTTATTATTACATTAACAAAACAATTTTAAACTTATAATATTTTCGATATTTTAGCACTACTTACTTATATATATTCCTCATAACTTGATTCATATAAGCCAAAAAACCCCGGTGAAGCTGTAAAGGCCAGTGGAGCCAACAGCATAATATGATATTTCTATAAAAAAATCCATATAAGTAAATTCAGACTTGTAGATAATTAATGTTGGAAATTCTATCATTATTGTACCTACACATACAAAACATTGTAATTACAATGTGTCATACATTATCGTTAGTTAATTTGTAATCTTGTAGGTTGTGAAATGGAAACAGGCTATATTAACGCCAGTGGGTACAGCTAACTACCTTAGTACCTACTAGTAACAAGACTTACAATGTTACTTGGTCGCGCTCAATGCCAACAATTGAATAATTATGTGAGGGTATTGTTTAACTCCATTATTTTGTCAACTGAACGCCGGTTGACAGTTAAAGTGGTAAATTTGAAGATTTATTGCCCATACGTTCGAGGAATAAACGGGGTCTAAGGAGAAGCGGGAGTACCGTAAGTGACAGCTGATTTTCAAACCTAGCGAAGAATATCTATATGCAAAGTTTTCTGTGAGCTTTACAAAGAAACCTACGTTAAAAATTACGTTAATTTGAGTGTCTCATTAAAAATCTCAGTAAAAAAATGTTTATATTGTATATTTACTTAAACAATTGCTTTTTCACCCTTATAATCAAAGTTGATGATCCTTTGGTCCTAAAAATTATCTTTATTTATCTTTAGTTCTTTTCTTTCTTTATTTCGTATTGGTTATAGGCTTATAGTTAGTCCTAGAGCTAACTAGGTTATATTGACACATGTAAATATACAAATTGACATATATCAGATACAGGTTGACATATGCTTAAATCCTAGGCATATTAATGTCTAGAATCGATTGTATAAAAGAAAATATCTTAATAAAAGTAAAAATATTTGAAACAAAATTTTCTACACAGTTTTTTATTACCTATTTAAATATTCGTAATTCCTAAAACAGTTGGGTTTTTGAGAGTTGTAAAGCGATATAATTTAAAATAAAAAAGCCTATTTTATCGAACTTTCTAAATTTTTATGATGCCGCGTTTTTGCGAAACTTGTATTTGCTACTTTTTTTAACCATATTATAAACAATAGAGACTTAAACATTTAACTCATCAGCCAAAGAGTATGAAAACAATGGAGCGGTATTTTAAAAAGAAGTAAGCAATAAAACAAACAGAAAACATTTTTTGAAAAGATAAGGATGTCTTTTATATACACTGTTTTGTTTGACTATAATAGAGGCTATAAGCATTTGTATTTTGAATCTGCACGGTTGTTTTTTTGCTAACTTGGCCTCGTAACTCTACCGCCTGAGATGTCTTGCGCTAATATAGATGTGATTCGTCCCATGTTATGTTGTCAAGCAAAAAAAAAAACAAATGTATCGATATGTAAATGTATATGTTTTAAAGTGCATATTTTCTTAAAAAAGTTAATCTTACTGTAACTTTAAAATATCTGACGTTATTTTACATACTATTTAAGTAAGGAATATTGGTATCAAAAGCCAAATAATAATAATAAGTAGGTCTGAAATTTAATATTATTTTTAAATATTATATAATTTCAAATATTATCATATAATTTCAAACACCTCATTTTGTTACTTAAAATAATTCTAATCTGCTTTTTATCAAATTTTTACTTGGTACCTTTGCACCCTTTACATAAAAATCCATTTCTAAATACCTAGTTATAGTGGGATCTTAAAACTCTACCAATAGTAGAGTTTGAGGTGATTGAATAGCATGAGCATGTCCGTGGAGCTCGATCAGCAAACAGACGCCGGTCAACTGTGCAGGCATAATCTCTCGTTGCGGCATTAACGATAACATCGTAAGGGAAAACGTATACAGAAATATACATTTTTGTTGATAATGATATTCTTTTTACTGAGCGACTGTATCTAGAATGCAGTATCTCCCTGTCTTAGTCTTTAGAAATTTGTACGCTGGTGTTTACTTCTTTCTAATAAATAGAATGAGGTACATTAAATTAACAGAGTCGAAACATTTTTACCGATACATATCGATCCTATATATACATACATACATACATATTCCGATTATAATATTCTATTTTAAAACTTCTTTAAACTAAACACTAAAACTAAAATTAGAATAACAGTGTCAAAAAGTTGGCCTTTCTAAAAAGAAAACAAGTTTATTTCACCTTTCAATGAAACATCCAACTTTTATAAACGTTAG
This sequence comes from Tiana niger, assembly GCA_018249895.1. NCBI lineage: Eukaryota > Metazoa > Arthropoda > Insecta > Lepidoptera > Hesperiidae > Tiana > Tiana niger. The sequence continues at coordinate 4,650 of DWNH01001283.1, forward strand.
TCCTAAGCTGCCCCTCGCTGCACAATCATTAATCAGAGCTTCGATCCTGGACTCTTACAATGGGGAATGTTCAGAACGCGTAGCCCGCGTGCGATCCATTAGAATAACAATAATTACTCTTCCGTTCGCAACGTCATAAGGAATCTGTTTTGACGATCGGATTCAAAAATTTAAACATTACGTGACCAAGTTGTATAACAACACGGAGCTTTAAGAAAGCTTAGATCAATTTAATCCAGCATAGAAGATATATTACATTTGTACATAAGGTTTGATGTTTGTAAAAAACCCATGAAAGTGTTAACTACAAATATTCAGAGTTAGAAGACTTCACAGAATAAACTCAACTTCTAAAACTTACCTATGACTATCATAGTCACAAATCTTTAAACAATAGTACTGAATGTATATAGCAGTAATGTTTGCAGCAATAACCATTATTGATATATTAGTAGAATTCTAAAAACCTTCATGAAAGCTTAACGGCGGAACATTACATGTTTTACATTATATTATCAAATACTATCATAATGTTTTCACCGATATCGTCTAAAATTAGCGGTGAAACAATTCTAGTGCAGTAAATCAGATTCCCTGAAGGCAGAGACAGGGTGTGCGTGATTCTAAACAAAACATAGCCGCCGCGGACGCTCCAAGAAAAACACCGCGGACTGATTTACGAGACAATATTATTCCAGAAATGTGCCCGAAATAAAATTAATCACGAAAATATAAGATTAACACAGATTTGCATATCTACTTCGAACAAGGTTGGAAAATAGTTTGAAATAATATTTGATGTTCAACTTATTTACTTTTCGCTCAACTTAAAGTAGCTTTATAGTATTGTTCAAATAATTACTACAAACCCCATAATACTAGAAAATTCTAGTGTTCTTTACAGATGCTGGAATAAGGGACTGTATGGCTATATACAGTTAGTTAGATAGCACAGATTAGTTAATAATTGCGTAATTATAACTTTCGTTGTACAAGTAAGTATAGTGTAGGTAAATAGCGCGCTTGCGATCCTTATAGTTTTGAAGTTATATTTGCTTTTACAAAACTGCTCCACTGATTTGCGTTTATATTGCTTTATTTAACTGTACACTCTTAATAATGAAAAAGTAAATATTGTCGAAAAATGTAAACACGTTGAATGAACCTTTAAAAAGCGTAATACGATGTAAAGGAAAACATTTTTGGAATTTGAGACGTACAAATGTATATGGTAAAAACTGGTTCAGACGTTGATTAAGTTGTGATATCTAGCATTCGCCTCTGAGGCTTGATTTAAAACGGCAATAGATATCTTTAACGTTTGCAATTAATATGTTTATACTATTCTTATTACGGCTCTAATGATTAATGTAAGCGCATTGCTAATCGGACTTAAATATGCATAATATGCACTAGCTAAATAAAAAGTTGCTATTAAAATCCTTAGTAAAAGCTTCAAGCAGTAAGCGTTTCTCAAATCAAAAAGATATATTAAACAAATTTAATACATTATTCAGTATCTTATTTACCACTAGAAACAAAAACTTACTTAGTAAAGTCAACTATCAACGGTTTAATAATCCCAAAAGAAAAACTATCGTCATCCTATATCGTCATCTATATAGGGTTATATTGACCCTATATAGATAGAATATACTTTTTATACTCCGAAATTACTAAATGGATTTTAAAATTTTCAGCGATTTTAAAAGGTGCTGTAACTTACCGTATAGGCTTTATTGGATCTTAAAAAGGATATTCAACTTTTGTTAGTTATATCACCTTGCTGTGCAAGGAGAAAGTTTTTTTTAAAGTGAAAATATTATCTTAAATGGAACATTTAAGATCAATTATCAATTGAAGGAATTTCTTTAAATAAATAATCAGCTGTGTAAAACTTTCTACCCTTATAAATTTCACGTGAACGAAGTCGCGAGCACTCGCTAGTGTGCATTAGAAAATATTATTTGATGAAAAATAAGAAATGTTTGTTCGTAAAATTTTTGAACGGTTGTTGAAAAATTCGACGAAATGCATCTGTCTGATTCCTAATAACACGCCGCCCTCAGCTATAATTATGTCGTGAGTAATACCTAATAATAAAATCAATGTTTTGGTTTTCTTTTTTAGACTACCTGCCGAAGACTTCGTATTAAATATTATATTATTCAATTCGACTCTGCAAGCGTCGATCAATGACGAAGACTGATCGGTGCCCGATTGAATCGTCCTGTTTTTTCCGACGTCTTACCATATCATGGCTGTATCGTAAGTGAGATAAGAGAATTCCATGGAGCCGAAGTAGTATCTTAACTATTTGCTGTATAATTTGTGATTGAAGTTTTAATTTTATTTTACGCTTTATTATACATTACTTACGTATTGTTAAAATTGGAGTTCTGATCTGACTGAGTTAAATATGTGATAATCAAAATAAGAACTGCCAGATTTTCGCTGCCATTTTGTTATTAAATTTCTATCCATTATTATAAACTAAATGTCTTAAAACGAAAAATCTCTACAAAGTTGTGTTGAGAAGAAAAAATAAGAATTATATTATACGTCCTAGTTGTTATCTTATATTATCTATCACATCAGTTTTTTTTTAATTTTCATATTAACCTAACACTTTTTCATACCTTGCAATAAAAAAACCTAATATTTTTTTCCAAATGTTTTCAGTAATGTTTGTTAAAGAAATAGTTACATTAATGTCGGTACCTGAAAAGTTGCGAGGTTTTTAAGGGCATTTTAAAAAGTATTTATAAATAGTTTTGTTGATACTGTCAGGCTGTCGTGCTGTATACATAGACAGAATAAGTAAATGCATACATTTATACCTGCATAAGTGTTTTCTCTAGTTAATAGGTTTTTTTTATATCTATTTGTCTGAGGAATATGAGTATTCGATTGATTGCCCAATGCTTGGTACTAACAAATACCTTTGCTTAACCTCGTCAACGACTGCTAAAGAAAATATTTTGTTATACATAATATTGTGCAATTTTTTCCATAACTTGTTCGATTGAACTACGTTTTAACATTTTTAAATACCTATATAAATTTTTAAAATTTTATATAAAAAGTAACTTAATTTTTATTACATTCACTGCAGGTAAGGAAATAACTTTTTGCTACTCTACATATCTCTCTGTCCACTATCGTTTAAGGGGGATGCAGAAACCTTGACGGGGCGGCCTATGAAAATGATATCAGGGCCGACATAGGAATACACTTAATGTTTCTCTCTATTCCTCGACGATATCTTCACTTTCTTGCCAGCAAGTAATCAATCATGTTTTATACCGAGACAGTCTTTGTCGTTGCGTAATTAACGAGATTCGCGACGTCGCTTCATTAAAGCCTTTTCTAATATAACCTGCTTTCTATTCCAATGTATGATTTATGAGCGTTATAAAAATAGAACAACTTTTAAGATAGTAAATTTTTAACAGTAGGAAATTAAAAATTAGAGATGTTTCTGTTTTATTCAAAATTTTTTTATGTCCATTTATCGTCTCCATTTTTAGGTAACAATAAATGGTGACTCCATTCTCTTACCTACAAGTTTATTTAGAAATATTGTTCAAGTTCTCATAAATATTTCTGGAATAGTTAGGCTAGAATTGACGCAAAATAAAATAAAATAAAATAAAATAATAAATCTCATATTGTTGATCAAATCGAATTGTATAAATATTTGTCTCATTGAAAACTGAATGGTTGTGTATAAAATTTTGTGTGTGGTCATTGTCCTATCTACCTAATTGTTAAAACACTGAGGTCGCCCGTAAAATCCATTGTTTTAGAAAATATTTACATTGAAGACCTAAAATTTCGTACAAGTTACTTTAGGAGCCTTCCAGGGTACCTATCACTCGTCAATATCCATCGAAGCGGCAACAAGCGAGGCGGAGTGCGGCGCCGCGGCCACATTCAGTGCGCAGCGTTGACTAACGACCTGCCAATCAGCCCTCACTTAATTGGAAATCCGTGTTGGAAACCGATCCACTTCTAAGGCCTTTGTTGCTAAAAATTAAATATTTACTTTAGGTCTCGTTACTCGCTTTAACTAGCTAAGGCATAACTATCAGTGAAGGTTACGTCACTAGAAAATGTATTAGTGCCTTACTTATTTACGTAATAGTAACATGTTATGAACTTAAAATATAGAATTCGAGTAACTCAGGAATCGTTTTGTAGAGATCTGCGATAATCAAACGGGAGTGTGGTCTCTGCTATTGATGGAAAAGTCACCGTTACTAATTCCTTTAGCGGTTAAATTTTTTTAATTTTATGTTCTACGAAAGCAAAGCTAAATTATTGCTACTGATTCTACTCACTATTTTATTTAAAAAGGAATATGGAATTATAAGTTTTATTTTGGATTAAAAAGTAAAGGGCCCTCTGAGTACGTACATACATATATAAATCTCATAAGTTTTATTTTTAGAACAGACCTCGTATTTTCTACACTTTAACTACAGCATTATAAATTATACGGTTATAATCCGATAACATATTAGCTTGTTTGATTTTACGCCCATGTTAAATGAATATCTTGACTTATTTATGTACAATTATAAGTAAGACCACCCATAAGATATTCGCATTTGCTATTTTCTCGCATGGTCCTAGTAAGGTTCTTAATCATGATAGAATAAAAAGGTATGTGTGGCTTATTAATGAGTACGTAGTTTAATACAGGACTCTTAAGTGTTAACGTTTATTATAAAAAACCCTCAAGGAATATCTAAACCAAAGTTTCTCAAACTTATTTCGTCTATTGCCCACTTTCAGAAAAATTTATTCTCTAGCGCCGCACGAAATTACTTTAAGTTAAATATGTATACTTATATACATAAAAAATGAAATGATGAATATTTATTTCACCTCTCCCCAATTTCTTCTTGGCTCTCTCCAGCCTGCAGATCTCGAGCACCATACGATGGCATTATTGCTTACTTTGAGCATGACTGACCTAAACGAACATGTAACCTACTTACCATATTATGTGAAGAGCATCCCAAGATTTGTACAACCTCAAATTTCTGTAATAATTTTTTTTACTGTATAAAAGTAACAAACGAATTATCTGGTGTTATGTGGTCACTGCACCCCATGGTTATCCAAATGCAACCTCAGGCAGTACCTTAGTCTTACCTGAAATCGTAAATAGATGTGATGTTACTTCTAAGGATTATGATGATTGCCTCATATTTAATGAACTTTGGCAACCACACCTTCTTCCAAATATAATAGATACAATAAATTGCTTCAAGATAGAATTGGGTATAGCGGCGGTACCTTCTTCCCCGGGCTTGTGGCTATATGTAAATATACGCGTTGATAGAAGAGTTTTGCAGACTAAGATGTATGCTTTATCTCTAAGTGCGCGAGCAACTAAACTTTAAAGATCGAAACGACTACGGCACGTAAAGAGTATCGTAATTTTTCTGCTCAGCAGAACAGCTATTCAAAGGCTCAGTTACTCTCTCCGCAGTCCTGTCAGAAACAAGAATGATTATGGTAACAGTCTACCAACTTCAAATGCCTACATTTGAAAAATATGTAGAACTTTCAATCCGACAGGTCTTCTCTAGAACTTACAAGTAATCATTTGTTTCGAATTCGATATTATCATTATCTCGAAAAATGAAACCTCTTAGGTGTTGAGTCCTCGAGTCGAGAATTAGCCGGATCGCCAGAATAATTTCAAACCCATGGTCTTTCACATTAGTGCTAAGATAATAAATAGGGGCAGGGCAATGCACAAAGCAAAGAAACATTACAGAGACAGTAGGCTACACATAATAAGACAAGTAAGCCATGTTGTTATTGGCAAGCGACAAGTGCTGGCGTCAAGTGTGTATGGTAATTCCGGCCGCGACACGAATTGTGCCTGTCAAACTCGCTCCCGCACTGTTAATGTCCTACTCCTACAGGCGTTGTGTTAGTAGGGACATGCTATATTATAAAAAAACAGGCGTTCTGTTGAATTGCTTATCTACAGATAAAAAAATAATAATAATCGTTGTGCTATATTTTCTTGTAGTTTTTTGTCCCTCATGTGAACTTTTTATTTGTGCATAAAATGTTATCATTATCTTAAAATGTGTTTTTAAAAAATGTTCGTTTAATCTGAATATACAATAAGATACTAGCAATTCGTACCAGATTTATACAGGTGTTAATAACTAATGTGTTGTCGTGTGTAACAACACGATATTTTGTAAGAATCGAGTCTGTCACTGTTAAGAGTTTCCTAAGCTAGCAAGAAAAATAATCTCCATAGCACTTTTGTCAGTGTCGTCGTGGTTATCACGGAGTTACTTCTGGGATAATTATAATTGTTACAACTGCTCTTAGAACCTATTAGTATGGGCATTTGCTACTTCTTGCTGGCTTATAATTTAGTACGACTTGATTTAGTCAGTACTTGTATTCCTACTTGATCTTCCTCGTCATTTGATGGAATTATCATCACATCGAGAATAATTTACGTATGTCTATTAGTCGTCTAATTACCATAGCACATACTCTGCCTAGTTTGGTATCAGATGGCCATGTGTGAGTTGTCCCAAGATATTTATTTATTTATTAAAAATAATATACTAATTTAGAAGGACTTCGCGGTGAAGTGCGGTACGAGGGCAGATTTAACGTCTTTGTTTTATAATTTTGTTTATATTATATATCGCTGTTGGATTACCGAAATAAATAAATAATAAAAAATATTATACATATGTATAAGTACAATAATAACAACTAAATAGACGAAAAGTAGATTACATAACTTGTAATAGACAACATTGTGACCACAATAGCGTTAAAGTCCTATCCACATCTTTTAAACGTACAACGTCTCGCCTTCCTTGTTTGGGGATATTAAAAAATTGTTCCGGCTAGCGTGTCTAATCTGCCGCAGCCGGTGCTCACGCGCTCAGCGACGAGCTTTCCAATAGAAACGATTTTTTAATTTCTCTCCTTCTGTCTAGTATTTAAGTATACTAGTGGCCAATTTGACATTGAGAACGATTGCGTTGGCTAAATAATACCGGTATCGCCATCTATTAGCGGATGATAAGCAATCATTACC
>DWNH01001284.1:0-11747 GCA_018249895.1 Tiana niger
TAATACTTTCGGCATCCTTCATTATCCACTTGAGGAACGTCTGAATGAAGTGATACTGATATGAAGTCGCCTCGCACCGGCTTCGGTATAAATAGACCGGTTCAACTTCCAGTGTCGGATGTCAAGTGGTCACATATTGTGCAGTATCATATATCTTTATATAAATTGTCGGTATAATCACTATGATCTGCCACCAGTTAACTGTGTCTATCTTCATTATTGTGTTTCAATAATAGTCATCAAGCTTGAAAAGTCAGGAAAGCCAGAGGTTACTCATGTTGTTTTGCTGATGAAATTCTCAAAGACAATAAAATCGTCTGTTTCGTCTTATTGTTATGTTTATGTCTTTCTCATTGATATTTATTGCATTTAAAATTAGATGTTTTGTACAACTTATATTTTGTGTTAAGGTGGATAATGAGAAATTAGGGCGAACCTTAACACCTTACACACAATGCTTAATACAATGATTATGTATATTTTTTCTTATAACTCAATTAAAAGCATTTTGCAATACTTGTAAATTAATTTAATTAATTAATTTTACAAAATTTGTAAACAACTTTTTGTATTACAACTAAACATTTGTCATCGGTGTCATAAAACAAAAGGCTTTACAATAGCGTCCAATTTGTTGGCAAAACATTGTGTGATGCAATACAACGCAATCTACTGTTATCATATGTTTCTGAACAAGCAAAAGCAAACGAATTAGCATTTATTGAACTTTCACCGCTAAAATATTACAGACAGTCGTCAAAAAAGTTGTAAGCGGATATAAATCTCAGCATTCACAGTTTAGTTTGATATTGCCCGCAACTGCTCCCAAGGACTTGGCTAACAAACTTCGCGAAGAAATGCCAAACTTTTAATGCTCTTTCCTCGGTCGATTCTAATAATAAGAGGGAGGAAACTTCGTCCCCGCGTCTTTAATATACATAACGTAAAATATGATTGTAGTCACATTTGTTTGTTATCTCACTTTGTGCCTTCATTTTTCATTGTATTTTTGATTAGCCACATCAAATAACAATTAAAATGAATACGTCTGCGATGTTATATCGTTATATTACGAAACTAAGTCAGTAAAAACACTACAGCCGGATGTTACTATGTTGCGTAAACATCAATTATGTTACCGTTCCTTATAGAAATAGCTAATGCAAATAATGATAATTATTAGATTAAAACGTTTTTTATCTAACGGTTATTAAGTTATTATTGATTGTTTATTACTTAGCACTCACGCGCCAGCCATTACAAACGTCATCATTTTCGTCATATCTGTCTAGGAAGAAAGTTATGTTTCGGAAGAAAGTTTGACCGTAAACATCCATATCCAACCTCAGACAATACCATAATCTTACATGAGGTCATAAATAGATACGTTGCTACCCTTAAGGACTAAGATTGCTGCCTTATATTTAATATGGTCCATCAACCACATCCTTCGTCTAAAACTAAACTTGGGAGTGGTGGTGATATCTCCCCGATCGGCGAGCCTATAAGAACTAAATTAAATGTTTTCATACAAAAAAATCTATTCATATATTACTATTTTTAATATATATTTTATTATATATATGTATATTCATTGCTAAACAAAGAATAACAATTATTTCATCATTCACATAAATTGTTACCTTGTTGATTACAGTTGACGTATTAGGTATATACTTATCAGTATTACTTTATCTATTTTTCGTGGTCTGTTTATTTCGTTGTCGTTATCACAATATGTGGAGATTATTTAAAAAAAAATAATAATCATATTGAACCGTGCACATTTCGTTTGATAATGTTAATAATGTATCATGTTTTAGTAACCTTCTGACATTGAGTGTCAGATCGGGTGACCGACTTCCACCAAACGACTCCATTTGTAAGATAAGCTTGTTATGTTTTGGCTCGCCACATGATTGCAAGTACTAAGAAATATGATATTTAATCTTTGAACAGCTGGAATGTATGATTTATTTTCGAAACATTCGTTCACGCATAGTATTCCACGTACGCTGTGTACTATACACGTGTTTTTAATTGTAAAAAACTTCAATTTTATTTGATATCATTAAATATTACTTTAAAAAAATTTCTTTTAAATTTACAGTTAACGTCATCGCCACAACAATGTTTATGAAGTTTTATTTTGTTTAATATATAATCTTCTATTAATGGTACTTCCATCCATCAGCCTTTAGTTGTCCACTGCTGGACATAGGCCTGCCCTAGTTGCCGCCACTCCGTCCGGTCCTGAACCCTTAGAATCCAACGGTTTCCCGCTATCTTCATCAGGTCGTCAGTCCGAAGTCCGAAGGCGGAAGGCGACCTGTGCTTCTTTTGTATATAGTACCTACGACTACCTAATTATTGAGTGGTAAGACAGACTATAGAAAACATAAATTTCTGAGGTCAGTTATAGTGTCTTATTGAAAGATCAATCAATAATGAAATGAAGAAGAATAAAAATAATAAATTAATTGAACAATTAAAAAAACACATTCTTACGACATCTACCTTTTCTTAATTCACATAGGTATAACTATGGTGATACAATGAATCGATGCCATAAACTTTCACTCATTTAAATATTTATAGTGCTTTGTGTAGACGTCAGCGGTTAATGAGACGACCGGCAGCCACTCCCTTCGGTCAGTCCACCCGGAGCCGCACCCGGCACCCGGCACCAGGCAATGCCCGCCTGACCGGTTTACTTCGAGCTATAATTTATCAGACTTGCTATCAGCGTAACGATCGATACTGTCACTGTCCGTAATGGGACTTAATCGGATATGATCTAATTTCCCTTTTTGTCGCGATCGTCGAACTTTTGATTATCCGTTTACTTATACTCTTCAAGAAAGTTAAGAATAAAACTGACAACCTGCTATTCGTGTTCTACGAACTCTTATTTATTCTGGAAGTTTTTAAAAGGAGTTTTTGTTCGTTTGTAAGAACTCTGCACGAAATGGCCGCTGGCGTATTCAAGTTTTATTAATATAAAATATGTGCATATTAAACGATGCGAAACACGCCGCCGGTCGTGAATTTTCAGTTAACGCCGACGCAATTTTGTGCGCAGCTTCAGTGTAGAAAGTGAGTGCAATACAACATACTGGTACATATGCTTTCTACATTATTATCCCATCAATCTCAACGAAATCGCTACAATAGCACCATCTATCATATTCAATTGCGGCCGCTGGGGTCCGCTGACAGTTCCATATGCGCTCACGTGTCTCACTAATAAGGATGGATTTATTTATTACATGTTGTGACCTCGATTGCAGTGAGAGAGATGTACGTAGCGCAATTCTACCTAGGGCAAGTTATAAGCTCTAAATTGACACGGATTGTTAGTGGCTAGACGACTTGACGTAATAGCTATTGTAGGATTTCCTGTACTGACTATATTGGTATACAATACATAATAAGGTACCTACTGAGACATATGCTTTTTTTATTGCTTTATTAGCGATGGAAACCTTACATTTAATATGCAATGGTTTAGTCGTAAAGCAGTCTTAGGCCTGTTTATTTTTGTTATTATTGAGACAATTGATATATTTAAATTATTTTAATTCATTTTTACGAAAGCACTTAAATGTCCATCCAGTAACAGTATCCATTCTAATTTATTTTAATTAATGATACTAAAGATATTATATAAAATTAAGATTGTGTTATAATTAAAGAGAGAAAAACGAGGTCGTGGCGTGAAACCTTATGTGGAGTTCCAATTTAATCTAGAAGTTGACAAGATAATTTAATGAATAAGCTGTCAGTACACGTAAAGAACATTTAAGATTTTTATCTTATCATTAAATGATAAGATAAGAATCATTATGATATCTCGGTGTGTAATATAAAATAATAAAATTGACAACGTTATTCGTGGAATTTTAATTGGTTCAAGATGTGTTGTAACTAAATAGATTATCATTGTATAGAAAACAAAAATATAATATAATAATGACTGCTTTAGCAGTTGATTATTCGGAAGACATAATCTTCTCAATCTATTTTGGGAGTAGAGTTGGACTCACATTGTACTGACCTCAGCTGAGGTGTAAATCATATCGAAGGTCCTTTCAGGTCAGTCGCACAATAGAGATAAGGCTAAATATAGCTGTGGAATGTAATGAACTATATTTCTTAATATTAGAAATATGTGCTTCAAGTGATGTGCTAGTACTGGTTATCATATCATGCGAGGACTTAGACTGTACTAACTTTATATATATGTACCTATATATATTGAATGCAAACAAACCTTACGTTATGTAAAAGTATTTTTTATTATTGAATAAAAATAGCAAACGAGCATACAGGCTTCATGGTGTTAAATGGTCACTGCAATCCATGGCCTTCCATATGCAACTTCAGGCATTACCTTAGTCTTACTTGAGATCGCAAACCGATGCGTTACCACTTCTGAGGACTAAGGCCACCACAACCGTCTTCTGAAACACAGTAAAATGGTATACCGGTTTTAAAAATATACTAAATATATTTTTAAAACCGGTATAATCAGTTAATATAATGTATCTTGTATTGCATACGTTTATATTAGGCCGCATATGCAATGAAGGGACAGTATATTACTTCATGCTAGTCATGTCTAGTATGCACGCTCAAGCTTAACTCTCGGAGGCGATAACCTTCGGCCCGCGATAACTGCGCGCGATAAGCACGCCGACAATATCCATTTATTTAATTAAACTAAACAACGAACATTATCATTTTATACGATATGTCCTAAATTACTCTATTTGTTTGCTAATATCGCTATTCGTAAACCGTGTTAGAGTTTTAAAAGTCAACAGATTATCTCAACAAAAGTTGTAATGAAATTTAATTGATACATACATATGTATATCTAATCGTCTTATTAGGCAGTTAGAACATAATAATTAACAAAACATGTAGATTTATCATCCTATATTTATATAGTGTTAATCTTTGCATATATGTACATATGTATGTATAATTGTTATGTGCTACTAATACGTTAAATCATGCTCTTTTATAAAGTATTTCAATCCTACAATACAAATGAATTAATGTAATACAACATATGACATACATTTGTCAATAAATAAACATGTACGATACATACATAACTCAATATTAATTTATATTTTGCGTTTGATTTGACACTTGTGGCACAGGTAATTTATCTATAAAACATGCAACCTTCGTTCCAAGCGCTCTATAGAACTATAATAAATTAAACAAGTAGATAAGTTAATGGTAGAGCAATATTTAGAACTCTACATTTGCATTTAAATTAATTCAATTTCAAGCTTTATATAAAAGTTATAGGCACGGTTCCAAAAAAAAGATTTGTTTCTTGAATATAGACCTTATTTTTCAAATCTTTTACTACTAGTACGAAGTTCAGATAAAATAAGAATGTATCCTTGTTTGTAATATGCCCAATTTCCTAACATTTCCTTAACGAAAACGACTTCTTCGACCAACTTCTAACGGTTTAAAAATCTTTTGATCATCGTTAGATTCTCTTGCTTTTTACGTAGTTGCTTGTTTTATTAAGTGTTTCTTTGCGTTGTAAACAGGATATTATTGTTTCGTGCAATTAAAATCGTGGCACCGGGGTTACCTACAGCACTGGCCTTCGCTACCATAAAGCACCGGTCACGTTATAATGCGCCGCATTGCAGTCGTGTTACTTCCACACTTGCATTACTGCTAAGTAGCTGTTTAAACACGAATTTATACGCCACAAAAAAAGAAAGAATACTATTTGGTGTTCTAGTTTCACGACTGCAATTTGCTTCGGGTTAACAATCACTTTAGTTAGGTTTTGGCACGATTTCGTCTGTCGGTTTAAATTTATTGTATTGATTATGAAAAGTTACAATTTTAAGAAATTATTTTATTTTATCATATGTTATCTTACCTTACAAAATTTTAGTGTCTATGTTAAAAATTTAGGTTTAACCAACCATGTTGTCACCGTCAGATGGTCGGTCTGTCTGTTTGCTAGACTTGTTTTAGGAAAAAAAATCGGAGAATATAATAATTAGCATATTATATCAGTTAGATTTCACTTACGCATGTGACATACGACACGATTAACCATTGCAACGGACTCCACACGACCTCTATAAAAAGTATGTAGCGATTCCTTTTTTTGCACTCACCGTAAAAATAACACAATAGTCGTTACTGGATACAATAAATTATGTGCATCGTGTATATTCTGATTTTATACAAACTATCGTTTGTGTAAAATTAGAATATTAAAAATATTATACAATATATGTACATACCTGCATGAGTGACGTGTTTTCGGATAATTGTGTACCTGTTTGACAACAACAATATGTGGGCAAATATTGCTGTTAGGTTGGCTTTTATGATAAGTTATCAGCTGATAAATAGTGGAAATTGTTTGAATACGTAAACAGCTCGCATGTCAACTGAGCTGATGATCTATTGATGACACATGCGTTTTAAACCGTATTTTGAATATTCCTTTTGTATACTCACAATCTAGTTGATGTAATTACAATTACGACGTAGTTATATTTCAATCAATTATATGTACACACTTCAACATACATATATATATTTTTTGTGTGCTATATAAATAATTATAAGGAGCATATTTTTATACACACTCCAGCTAACGGTAATCAATTTCCCCAATCTCTAAAGCGCTTATGAAATAAAAAACCTAGATTCGTATATTTATTAGATTTAATGTTAAGGTAATTAAATTTGTTATTGTAAGTGATACTCATTAGCAGAGTACATCGTAAAAAACAGAGTATATGGTATCTGTTAAATGTTATTACGAGATAGGCTGCCACCCGGAAAAGAACCACCGCCACACCCAGATCTACCGTGAAGCTATTTATTGTGTTCCGGAAAGAGGGTGTGGATGCCGGAGTTCACTAAATACGAGGCGACCATCTTAGTCCTCAGAAGTAGCAACGCATGTATTTGCGATTTCAGGTTGGACTAAGGTACTGCCTGAAGTTGCAAGTCGATGGTCCTTGTGCTGCAGTGACTACTTAACACCAGGTGGCCTGGACGTTCGTTTGTTACTTTTATTCAGTAAACAAAAGTAGTAATTATATACTATTCTGCTGCTAATTTCAACATTAAGTTGTTTATAACAGTAATCTTTACCAAACAAATTTATCGTGCGAGAACGTCCATTTATCATCTTAAGCTAATAATAAAGAGATTGTGAATTAGGTCACTGATAAAATTCTTTTTATTAATTAGCACCTTTATTTTGAATGCTTTTACAACACGATTACACGAGATACCTGGAACTAGAGTCAATTGGCTATACATTTTCATATTAAATTAAGAGCCAACACGAAGAAACTCGTATAAAAGGAAAGAACTAAATGTGGGAACTGTGCCAGATGGCACTACGTCAGTCTATTATATATAAAACTTAATGAGAAAGTCGTAAAGAAAAATTGTCTAGATCACATTTGCTTTTGAAATAACGTTTGCGTGCTAAAACATAACAGTAATAATTTTCTAGATATTCCTGCTTCATCTTTATTTAGCACCAGTAGGTAGTGCTTATGATAACGTCTTTGTGGATATTAGGAAAACTTAAACATATACACTTTCAACCTACGTGAGAATCTTAACGTGCGATTCGAAAGTAATTTTTTAAATTTCGAAATTGTCGTGTCTTACATTTTCTTTGTAACAAAAATTAAAAAAATTGGTTTTCGCTACCATCTCATTAATAAAGTATAAACCCCGTGCCGCATCGAAATTTCGAAAAACTATTTAATGTCCTTTACCTTGTGTTATATTAAAAATTCGATTATTTTAATTTTGAACGCAAATAATGTTTCTGTTAAAATAATGTTATATGACCGCGCACATATATCGCGAAGTAATCTCGACAAGTAGGTAATTTGGCAATTTACATGCGCACACGATGAGCACGGATCGGCCATCTCGGATTGTGTCTCGAACTTGGTCAAGGCGAGGCTGTCGACCGTGGCGGCACGCCAAACATGCTGAGTGTAATAATGGATGCCATTTGTCATATTTTTCATTGAAAACAATGACCAGTTGATGTTATTTATGGTATTGACAGCGCTGTAAAATAAAAATGATTGACTCGACCACACTTATCTTTAGACGTTTCGCAGAAATCGGTGATATATCTTGCTTGCTTCGGATTAATACGTCTTACATACCTGTGAGACCTACCGCTTGTGTCGACTTTTTGTCTAGAAGTAGTTTAGTCAAGGACTTGATAATTCAGAGTGTGTGAAGCATGCTATTGATAAAAAATTCTTCCGCATTGAGACACTTAATGTGATAAGATTTACAGTACAAATCTCCTATGAGTCGGGGTATTTTTTTGTAAAAAAATGCACAATAGTGTTAAACTTTGTAAATAAGGAAACTCATGTGGTATAGCGAATACTTTGGCAGAGTTCCAAGCAACATGTAGACGCTCACATCTCAAGGGCACTAAAATTTACGACGATTAAATGTAAATGTTTATATTTGCTGATTGAGAATTTCGCGAGAAATTTTAAAATAAAAAGAGGAATGTTATTTAAAAACTGGCATATTTTATATCGGCCGCATAATTTAGTGACGTATTCTGTTTGTTTGAATATTATCTTGTGAATCATTGAGACGTACTTAGTTAGTGAAGCGAAAACTTGTAGTCAAAATATGCATATAACCTACTTTAAACGAAGTAACCAATCAAATATAAGTCAAGTAAGTTGATTTGGCTAGAGTGCAGCTCTGTTATATATGTATATTATTAACGACATTTAGAGACCTAATAAATCTTTCTCATGCTCTCTACGCTTGCTTAAGGTGAAATATTAAACCTATACATTGTGAAACGGTTTAAAAAATAGCAACAAACGGGAATTGTCGAATATTATTTACCTCAACATTTCGTTTAGTAATGTTTTATTTTATGCTGTACTAAACAATCTTTATACATATAAACATAAATATATTTTAAGTCTCATGGCACTGCTTTACTGTCCTTTAAGTTGTAAATATATGTAGATATTTATGTACGTTTAATGCAACAACTGGACATTAGACCGAATATTACTTTACTAAATTATTTTAGAGTTGTATCGTCGTATGTACATATATATTCATTTACTTGCGCTTTACGTTCATATTCACAATCTCAAATACCTTTGTAAAAGTATATTCAAGTCCATTGCTCTTAGCGCTTTTTCATTTGAATGCGAGTGTGTGTTCTCATCGTATAAATAGAATTGGAAATGCGCCAACTTCAATTTGCGGTAATCGTGTTCCAAGTGCCTGTATCAACTAAATGTTGATTGATGGTTTCCCTTCTCCGTAAACGATCAGATTGACCTTTGCAGTGTTAGTTAACTCGAATATTTTGAAACTATGCTCATAATGCTTGAGTCATGTAGTTACGATATTATGTATGTAGGTATAGGTATAGTAGTATACGTAGAATGCATTGTGCCGTGCGTATCCGTTGAGAGTTGTCGTTAGTATATTTATATCTTTAGTATATTTATAACCTAACTTGATTGACTTGTAGTTGATGAATGACATCTCACATCTCATCTAGTCTAATGACTACAAAATCTATTCCGTTTAAACAAAACTAATTCGACCGACTTCATGTAATATTAACCACTAAACTTCCGACAGACCAATTAAAGTTCGATTGCGTAAAACACGATCTGCCAAGTACATACCGAAACTCCCCAAAACTCCCCTGGCCACGCTTTTAATGAGTTTCGAGCTTAATTTACAGTTATTGTTTTACCCTCGTGCCCGTGGATTCCGAAACTTATAACATCCGCTGAATGCCGAGCGGAGTTGGCGCTCTCTAACTTTAAGTGGTCACGTAGATTAACTTGTGTTCGACTATTAAGATAAGATATGGAATGTTGCTATTTGAATTTGGACTTCGATTTTCATCAACTACATGTATTGATCTGTCTTACGATTTCGAAGTAATTTCTGTACATATAAGATGTTGTATTATGTATCTATTATTGTTTTAATATATGGAAAGATGTCTGAGATAAATGTATAAATGGAAATGTTTTTAGCTCCAATTACGCAATATCACTTGGAAGTACTTTTAAAACGATTTTATTTGCTTTAACTTGAAGAAGAAATAAAATTATCTCATAATTACTACATTGGTATTGCCTACCCTGTTTTGCATTTTTAAGAAACCTTGTGCGTATATTATCATGTTAAATATACCTACTTACATATTTATTTTCCGTGGTTTAATTCTTAAAACAATAGTAAATAATGCATATTTGTAAAATTTAGAAATGTACGAAGTAAGCCACAGTGTATTAATAAGTTACTTTAAAATTTACCAATATTACCAATTTAAATTTACCAATTGCGATAGTTGTTATAAATGAATTCAAATTTAATTCATGGATTCCGGAAACTTGTATATATAATTTTATACGTATTAGGAATTCTGTTTACGAGAATTCTTAATCAATGCAGACGTTAGGTTCCCACATTAAAACGAATTATAGCGAGCGACACCATTAGCATGAACCACTTGCATACAGAATGGTCCTGAATAATTTCTCCTTTAATACGAATAGACTATACTGCTGATTTGTAGCCCTTTAATAATAACCGAGATTTGGTGTTCCCTTCTAAGCCTGCTGTCAACTTCTGTGTAGTTTAATTAATAATACATAGATTATATAAAGAAACAAAAAGCTTCTTTGGAAGAAATATTAATGCGACCAGGGCTGTCCTGCGAACATCAACATTTCTATGTTGAATTTTAATATTTATGTATAAGTGTGTTATAACACACATAGTACACACAAGAATATTTTGACACAATTTTTTCCGTAGCCGAGTTTTAGTTTATATAACTTTTTTATGCATTTACAGCGTAAGTTAGTATCGAGTAAATAAGTAATAATATGTATGTTCCTATCAATGAAATTATGAGTTTTTTTTAATACAAGATTTTATGTGCCGAGAGCACCATATTAAATTTTATGTAAGGTCTGGCCTAAACTTAGGGCCATATAACCTAAAATAGAGACTTCTTCTCCTTCCAACTTCATCATAATTCTACCAATGAGGTATTCTTTGGTAGAATTATGATGATGGTTTAATAAAATTTTCGAACATATATACTCCTTTAAATCTCCTTACAATTTTTACTTCGTCGTGGTCGGATTAAGAAGTACCATTATACTATATGTAACTAATGTATTGTGTATTTATGTAACTAATGAGTTACATAACAAAATAAATATATTTATTTCAATAAAATTATCAGAAGCAGGAAAGCAATTTTACGGATCGTATTACAGAAGTTTGCTTACAGCGACAAACTTGTAGATTATCTACTTGCAGGCATTACAGTTTTGAAGGAACTTGGTTCTAGCGCACAGAAGTTCAGAACTTGCCAACTTTGTTATGAAAGTAGCCGACTTTACCCAACTCCCGCGATCTTTGATATTATGGGTTTATTTAGGAGACTAACTTCAAAAGTTTTAGTACTCTTTTAACTGTGATAAAGATTGTTTAACAGAAACAATAATACAAGTAACATTAATAATAACATTTAAATTAAAACAGTGGTTTTATACTACACGTATCCGCTTTAAGCTTAGATTATATCTAGTTAAAGATTGCTTGAAATCTATTATATAAAAATGAATGTCTGTATGTATGTCCTCGATGAACTCAAAAACTACTGGACCGATTATTAT
>DWNH01001285.1:0-11742 GCA_018249895.1 Tiana niger
GCAATGTCTACGTATTCATCTCGCACAATAAGCTCCTAACGTGTGCTTGGCACCAGAGGTGCCAGTGGAGCGACTTTATTTTATACCGAGTTTGAAATTATATAAAATTAAATGTACAAATTAACAAAATTGTGGAGAAATAGTCTACCTATGCGTAGCAATTTTTTTCTATTTAATATTTCGTTTAAAAAATCCGGGAATAATTAATTTTACCGGGATAAAAAGTAGCCTATGTGCTGTACCAGACTACAATCTATTTTTGTGTCAAATTTCATCCAAATTCGTTCAGCCGTTCTACCGTGTTTGAATAACAATTATCGATCCAAACGTTCGTATTTATAATTTTAGTAGGATTTATAGAACTGATTGTAACTATTATATAATTATTATCGGAAGTCTTGAACAATAATTTTGCACATGTCCATGCTCGGGAGTCTGCTACTCGAACGCGTACTATCTTATATGTTTTTTTATTAATCATGTCATCTAATAATACAAGTATAGGTATTACAGATCGTCCGCGACAGATATTTATAAATGTCGCGTGGCATGTAAAATGTTTAGGTAAGTATATGAAATTTATATAAAACGAAATCAATGCGTGGGCGAGCAATAGTAGGTGCATTTTTTATTTCTTCTGCACGACCTTGCAGTAATTAAAACTGATTTCCTGATAAGAAAAATTGTATGTACTTACAGGTAATATACCTAAGTGTTTATCAGTTAGTTTAGTTGAGTAATTGTAACAGTATTATAGAAAGATATGGTATGTCAAAGTTCAAATTAAAGTAACGTAAGTACTGATAGGTACGTCTTTAAATTTTTTCTTATTGTAGTAAAAAATCCGGCTGCTTTTAGGTAGGTATATAAGGTAATTTTTATTAGGAATCTATAAAAAATAATATGTAGGTACTAATCATATAAACAATAAGTATTTGACAAGATAGACACTACGCCAACTCGAAGTAAAAATACGATTCGACAGCCGCAGAAACTATTACAGGAACTTTATAAAAACTATCTCGTTATTAAAGTAAGTACTTACATCCCAATTGAAAATTTCAAAAAATACTTAATGTACCTACAGAAAATGTACCTCTAGATTCTATTATAATATAGAAGATATTTAAAACTTAATTAGAATCGAACTTATGTATTTACTGAAGGGAAAAGTATTCATATAGTAAAGTATACTCGTACTTAGTTAATTGAGGATAAGAAGTAGGTATTTGTTTATCAAATTTCATCCAAATAATCCTAACTGTTTTTGTGTGATTGAGTAATAAAACTGGTAAACATCCATACATCTAAACCTCATGCATCCAAACTTTAATTTAATAATTAATATAATAATTCAATTTTACCTGCCCTAGAGCTAAAATTGCCTACAAAAATTAATAGCGAAAACAATCTTTGAAATTTTACCACAATATTAAACATTTACGGTTACTTTTGAACTGCTGATATCCATCGGACACGATTGAGAAAAATAATTAACAGTCTAATAATAAAATCTTACTTGCCTAAAATATCAAATGTGGTTTTTTGTAATATTTTCTTTACTGAATGTTTTTAATGCTTTATTTAAATTTTAATATATTTTTATAAAACTGTTTTTCTTCGCAATACCTAATTTAAACAGGATTAATTAAGCCAATGAAACAAATTTCCCCAATCAGTACCAAATAATTTATTTACTATAAATGTAGAATATATATACATTGCACAGTGTACCTAAATATGTAATCTAATCAATTTTAAATAATTCCTTGGTAAGCTTCCAATTTTCTATAAATCTATATTTAGATATTTGCATAATCATGTCTCCTCTACTAATTGGGAACGTAAGTAACTAATTAATATAGCACTGAATCAACAACAAATGATAGAAGAATATCTACTTTCACACAATTATGAAATAGTATCAATTTACGAAATAGTAATTACCTAAGTATCACAAGATACAAATAATATTAATATATAATATGCCACATAGTAAGTATCATTAACAGAACACAACAAGAAACAGGTAACATATTTACGAGTACCTACACGTATCAGTTGTCGACATAATTCACAAGTTTTTGCTGGTTTTAAAATGCTATCATCGGTATTTAAGATTATAGATATTGTAGGTAGAAAATTATAGAGATTTGTTTGAGCGCTACTCTTGCGATTTAATGGCGCGATTAAGGTCAGATATGCAATTGTATAGGGCAACGAGTGTCAGTAATGCGATTGTGTGACACAGGTGTGTCAGTCATGCGATTGTATGGTGCAACAAATGTCAGTAATGCGATTGAATGACTCGACGAGTGTCAGTCTAGCAAATGGATGGAATTGTTAGGAGAATTAGATGAGAAGCTGTCTGTCTGAAGTCTGCCTTATGGGATAAGGATTTATTTTAGGAAAATTATAATGCGCATGCGCACCCAAATTAATTATACCTACTTATTTTTGACAAACAAATATAAATGACAATGATTCTTCATCCGCTTTTACTTTAGCTGTAACCATAATCGACTATGAATAGCTGCTACTAAAAATGCAATTTGATAGTTTAATGTATAAAGAATAAAATAAAAACTATTGGAAATCTTGTCACTAACCTAATTACTGATTTGTTAATAAGTCATAATAACAAAATTTCTGATATCTCACATTATACAACTATTATCTACACATACTAGTTCTGTGTAATTAAAAAGGATATCAATTGTCCATATAGTTACAAAGACGTTATATTGTAACAA
Organism: Tiana niger; assembly: GCA_018249895.1. NCBI lineage: Eukaryota > Metazoa > Arthropoda > Insecta > Lepidoptera > Hesperiidae > Tiana > Tiana niger. The sequence goes on from DWNH01001285.1 coordinate 2,754, forward strand.
GCGAAATATTAGTCTTCTACCAGAACGGGCACCAACCCACATAGCATTGACAGAGATTCTCATTACTGGTCGCTTGTTGGATCAGCAAATCCACTTGCTTAGGAACTGATACACTTGTGTCTTCAATATACGTGAAATCTCGACCTGTCAGCTTGTCTCTTACTCTGTTAACGATGGCTAAAGCTCTCTTGTTGAGGTTTGTTTCAGCGGGTTGGTCCATTGGTTCGTTGATGGCAACAGCAGCTCGACTTTTACTCGGCTGAGGAGATGCAGCATCAGACGAGGAACAGCCTTCTGCTTCGTTGCGAGACCTTCTGCCAGCATCTATCAGTCTCCAATTTAGCAACGGATCATACACAAATGCTTCAAGAACGGCCATTACACTGTCTTTGTGCCGATGGAGTACCTCCATGACAGATTCACAGGTGCGACGGTAAGTTCCTTCTATGCCCGTTACCTGACAATTATATTGAAATATTAGTATATAATAATTATATTTAACCTATAGAATAGTATAAAAAATCTAGATTAATATCAATGAATCTTACTTCCATAGCATTAATCAACATCCTGGTTAGTCTGAACGGTATTTTTTCAGGAAATTTATCTCTTGTCACAGCAACTTCAAAGCAATCACCAAAATCGATGTGTAGAAACTTCCCAGTCACTCTATCCAACATGATGTTTGAAGGATGTCTGTCTCCGAGGCCTAGTATATACCCGACCATACTCATGACTGCGAGCGAACGGGTGTAGTTCGTTCTACGTTCAAACCATACTTCTGACGATGGACTCTTAAGCCAAAGCAGTTTGGCGAGATCGTCCCCAGCTGTGTGTTCTAGAGCGTGCTCGAATACTTCAACCTGTTAAAAATAGTTTTATATTAATTCCATAAGATAATCTAATTTTTAAATTTTCACGACGAGCCAATTTTACAAGTCATATTCTAAATACGAGTTTCTACGTAATTTACGCCCAAAGAATGTCCATCTTACCTTTTGCATAAGCATTAATTTGTCCAAGTCAGAAGCCATTCGTTGCATGATTTTATGCTCAATATTGACTATTATCTTCCGTTTGTCTCTGTAGTCCTTAATCAATGAATGCAGTGTATCACAGTGAGGCACCCAACCAATCAACCCCGAGTTCGTAGAAAGGGGGATTACGGCGTATCTTTGTATGGCCAAATCACGTCTGAACGTATCGGGGTCTGCTTGAAGCAGAGTGTTGACGAGACCGAAGAGTTGCATCACCCTCTCGTCTTGTCGAAGATCTTCGTGACCTTTTAATAGGAACATATAGTCTTTACCGTTCGAGCCACGGATGCAAAGCCGACGTGGACGTTGTTTAGATGTAATGACCTATGAAGGAAAATTAAGATTTTTATTAAATTATATGTGCACATACATACGTCATATTGAATATCAGTTGATGTATATATTTGACAAGATCATAGAGGACGTATACGAATAACAAAAACAAATATATAACATCTTTATTGAACTCTATTTCAACACTATGAAAATTTAATTTTCGAAAAACAATAACAGCTGCAAATTAAAGTTTTCTATAAAATAAGTTTCATTTTAATAAAATTTCACAAGGATTAAAAGTATCTTACACGATTGTGTCTATAGAAATTATCATATTTAGTACTTTATAATTTAACTCAAAGAACCTATTTCGAGTTATAATTTTCTATAAAAGTAACAAACCTGAAGACTGCTTTGAATATGAGCAATTCTTATTAAGTCCTGATCAGGTACGTAAGAGCCAGGGACGGCGAGCTCCAGGTCTCGGCAGTTCAGGAGGCGCGGGCTCACGTATTGCAGCTCCAGCGACGTCAGCTGGTGCAGCTGCCGGCTGATTCTTCGGAACACGTGGTAGTAGAGATCCCAGGCTTGGTTCAGGTCCCGGACAAGCCCGGTCTCCTGAAAAATGGTACATGTAAGTGGTAGCTTCGCCGTCCGAAGGAGTACTAGCTGTCCTCTTGGTCTAGTGATTAGCGAACCTGACTGCTAAATACATAGCACAGCACAGACTCAGCCTAATTTGGAATTAGATGGCCGTGTTTGAGTTGTGAAAAAGATATTTATATTTATTTATTTATTATAATTTTGATTATATTAAGGAATAAGTTACCTTGAACCTATTACACCATTCTTGAGCTTCGTTAAGATCTCTCCCGTATGCATGGCTAAATGAAACCTCCTTCATAGTTGTTGGTCCTCTCTCCAACATAGCATGTAATGGCTCTAGAGATTTGAACATTGCTTTCACGTCGTGGTCACTGAAGTATAACCTAGAAGCTTCCTCCAATGCCTCATGCCATTGCTCGTGCCAAAGAATGGCAACTCTAATGAGCTCTTCAGATATCATAGCAGCTTGGTTGACAAGCTTACTGGAATGTGTACACATAGACTTAAGGATCTGGTTTGCGGCATTCTTGCGATCCACAAACGAGGATTTTGAAGCCACTGTCAAAGGGTAAACAAGGGCTTGTGGGTGCGACTTCCCGATGTCTATCAAGAGCGAATGAATCAGTCTACCAACTAAAGCTCTAGGCGTGTCAATTCTAGCTATGAGTTGCGGAATGACTTGAAGCCACACATTTATCTCAATCGTCCTTATTCCTTCTACGAGTGCTTCGTGAACTGCGGGGTGATGACCATAATCGAACCATAAAGTCAAAAGCCTGAGCGTATCTTGGAGAGAGCTTCCGTGAGACAAATTTATAGACTTAAAGAATCCTTCTACAGCAGGTACAGTATGCTGTTGGATGTATTCTGGTACTGTTTTGGTATCTCCAGAATTTCCGGCCACAGAACCGTCGGCTTCTTGATGTTTATAGAAGAGAACCGTTTCAAAGTTCATGTACGCCCATGCATGCCAAGCTTTGTACCAGTCGGACGAGAGATTAGTGGCCGCTAAATAGTTGTGTAAAATCTCCGGAATTGACAACTTGTTGATACCAAGCAAAGCTTCGCACCACGCCCCTAATTTTAGATGACAACGAGCTAATAGTCGGCAATGCTCAGCATCACCCGTCTCTACCTCATTTACATATCTTTGTAATTGATCGTATGCCAATTGTCTGTCGCCGGCTACCCACAAATGCTTGGCATAGGCTAACGTTAGTCGGGGCTCGTGTACGGGAAGTGGTAAATCCTTATTTTTGCTTGGATCTGTTCCCAGTAACATAACTAAAGTCCTATGGGCTTGGCGAGGTGCACCGCTCTTTCTGCAAAGGGACGCAAATTTGAGCCACGTGGCCATGTCCTCTTGTGGTGTTAAAACCAAGCTACGCACTTGAAGAATCCTGCGCCAATCTTCGACTAATCTCTGACCTCCCTGAAGCCGAGTCCACCAGGCCTGACGTATTGATTCTCTTCTCTCACTTACGAGCTTGTACGTCACAACTTCTTCCAATTCGGCCAGTAACTGAGCGTTGACTAATGCCCCGTAAGCTCTTTGGTAACTTTCACCAGCGACAGCTGTAAGTTCGGAATCTAACAATGATCGCGCTTGATCGATATGCAATTTTGACGAGCTATAATCACCGATGTGGATGTTTAAAACAGCTCTATAGAATGCCCCGTCTTGAGTGTTATCGGGAAGAAAATTTACGTAGTTAGTCATCGATTCCCATTCACTTAAACCCCAAGCAGCAGCAGCTGCCAATCTAGCGGATTTAAACTTATCATCATCGCTCAAAATAGTCCAGCGTTTGGATACAGTACTATATAAAGTAGACCATTCGCCCAAAGCTTCAAAACATCTCAAGGCGCCGAGGTATGCCTCCGTGTTATTCGAGTCTTCTGTCAATTTTTCTTCATACAAATTAAGAGCTTTCTCCCAGCTGTGAAGTTTTTCGTACCACCGAATTTGAACTTTGAGACTGGCATCACCTGCCACGCGTTGTGCCATTACTCTTTCAAGCAACCCTTCAGCTGCTTCTTTTTGTTGCAATTTATTATTTATGTGTATTAAAGCTTCCACCACTTGGGAAGTAGCGCCGCTGCGGAATTCTACCTCCTGAAATTTTAATGCGATTATTACAAATTAATTACATAACGATAAATTAATAAAAAAATCAGTTTTTTTAAACTTAGTACAAACCTTATAGTGTAGGGCTTTAGCGTATGCTCTGCAATGCATAGCCCTCTCTCCTAACAGTTGGGTAGATATAGGCAGAGCTCCGCCTTCGCAATGCTCAAGAAATTCGGCCAAGTTCAGTACGGTATGGGCTAGTTCCGGAGCGTCAGGAGCCGTAAGTGCTTGCTCTAAAGCATTGGAAAGTTCTGCTCGATACGATTTATCCAATTCCGTCCAACACGATACGAACGCGGCGTTGAATAGATCCCGCAATAATTGAGAGTAATTGTGGGCGAGGGCAAGACATGCTCTGGAAAAGAAAATTTACGTCACCGCTTTATATGGACGGTTAATTTAAAAAATCCAATCACCAATGTAATAGGAATCGAAAAAGCAAATAACAAACAAAGCAGCAATAATTTCTTTCAGCACAGACCTGAAGATGATAGAATGAAGATAAAGAATAAAAGATAACGGTCAACTATCACATCAATCATACTACATAATGTGATTGCGTGTAGTAGGTCAAGTCATAAAGAAAAATGCTATTCAGTTTTAGATAAACTGACACCATTGAACACAATATTAAGAACATAAGTGCAGGTACCTCAAGGCAGGGCTATGCGACTCGGTGAGAAGGCCAATGCTAAAACGTCGAAGCCACTCCAGCCAGTCGTCCTTGGATACACGACTGCTGACCGTCCAAGCAACTTTTAGACTGTTAGCATTTACATACAACTTGCGGATAGATTGCGATGTATCGCATACTACGATGCGAGCCTAAAATTCAAATAATGAGACATTTTTGTTATAAACCGTTCAATACTATACCGAATGCAAAAACAAATCATCATGTACCAACCTCCTGATTGTTATTCTTTGGTTTACGCCTCGAGCTTTGTAAAAAATCGTCAACAGCTAGAGTGGTCGATGATTGTAACTTTGAAACTAGAAATTCGTAATTTTGATGCTGAATTCTGTGTTTCACGATCACCTTTTGTACTAACGGAATAAAATCCATGTATTTTCGGCCAAGTTGTACTATTAACGCGCACAATGTGTCCATGGCAGTGACACGTAATGCGAAACACGAGTCCAAACTTCTTACAAGTGGGTGGATTATTCTCGAAACTAATTCACTATAGTTCAAAGAATCAGAAAGGTAGTCCACAGTCTCAAGTGCGACTTTTGCCACGGAAATAGGACAGTCTGTAGCGTCAAATAGCTTGACTATTGAAGGAATCACCAAGTGCATGTAATCGTCCAAATTATCTTCGAATTTTTGAAGAGCGTGCAGAAGTTTTTCAGTAACGGAGCGATCCTTACTCGTGTCGTGCGCCAAGACTCTGAGTATCTGAGGCATTAGTTGCGGTAGGTATACTTTGAACTCTGAACCTAATGCTATCGCGATATGCTCAACCAACATAATCAATGTCGGCTGCAAGGGGCTATTTGGTGTCCAGAATTCTTTGATAATATCGAATATTTTATCTAAATAGTTGCGAATGTGCTGCTTAACGATAGCTATTAATTTAGCCAATTGAGTAAAGAGGAACTCTCGAAAACTGTTACTGTCGGTAGAACGCGCAACGTAAAGTAAACTTGGCGTCACGCGGGAGATATATGGTACACACTTAATGCCTAGTGATTGGAAAATGCATGTTACAGCTTGCACCACGCTTGTATGATGTTGCTGGAGTGTCGGGTCTCTTAAGATTCGCATCAACGTCGATATAACGATCGCTGGATAGTACTCATCGAGCACAGGAGATGACATGTTTACTAACATTTCACTTGTAGTCATATCAAAATTGTTTTCTTCCGCCTTGCTATCTGCTACAGGCACTAAACTAGAATCCGGCTGTCCATCTATTAAACCTCTTGTCAATTTATGTTTATACGGATCTAGAGCTCCTAATAAACCCAAAACGCGGATCGTTTCTCGTCTGTCCTTGGGAAGTTGTTCTGTCTTTAAGAAATTTAACAAAACATCCATAAGATTTGGGTATTCAGTGTAGGGTGTGACTACATGCCCTGTAGCGCTAATAAGCTGCCCGAAAGCCCATAAAGCAATACTTCTTTTGTCAGTAGCACTGGCGTCAGACAGCAATTCTAGTAAAATAGTTAAAAGCTCTGGCAAACATTTTTTTAATCCAGTATTGTCTCCATGAACGTCAGCTAAATCCCCAACGGCCTTCAAAACACTAATAACTACACCAGGATTTAAATCTGATTCTTTAAGCTTCGGCACTAGAACATTAAGTATTGTTTCCATATATGGTCTAATTAATTTTGGAGCATGTAAAATAAGGTTGTCTAACATTCTTGCTGCTTGTTCCTTGTTGCGACTCATTCCAGAATGTTCTAATTCAGTCAAAAATTGTATGAGAGTTTTTCTGAGTCCTGGCATAATGTATGCAGGATTAACAGTACTTAGTCGACCAATAGTACAGATAGCTAACTCTCGTATTGCCATTTGCTCGTCGTTCATAGCTATGAAAAGAAAGCTTAAGTTTTCGATCTGTGCTAAATGAGTATCAAAAACTTTTGTAAGAGATTCCAACACCCAAAATCTCACTTCATAGTCAGGATCCGTTACTGACACAACCAACATTTTTCCCACAACTTCAGCAGTTAGCGTTGTTAACGTCCTTGAACTATTCATAGTTCGTATTGTTGCGTCAGATAACAGTTTTGCCGCTGTTTTCACAGCTTCCAGTCTCACTTCTTGTTGATCGCTTTGCAGAAAATGATCAGCGCATCGTCTAACAAAAGTGAGTAGACTATGTTGGCCTTCAAACTTGAATGTACCAAGAGTTCTTAATGCCAGTACAACATTTGTACTATCCTGAGGTTCAATGACCAAACTCATGTTTGTCATCTGCTGTTCCAGACTTCTTGGAACACCTGGATGCAAAAAAGGCTTATTCCTTAAAACTAAAGACAACATATTTAATAGGCCTTCTGATATTTCCCCTTTCAGTGAAGGTAAACTTTTACTTAGTTCCTTTAAGCAAACTGTTAAAGATGGACTAAGGCCAGTGGCGAACATTGCATCCAATAATTCTTTAATGTCGTTAACCACAAGGTCATTAACTGAACATCCAAGGAGGGTTATACAAGAAAAAATAGATGGGTCAACCCATGATCTTTTCTTACTCAAGGTATCCCTTACAGGCAATGCTTGTTTGACAACATCCATTATCTTTGGAATGTAATTTTTAATATCTTCCCCAAGAGCTGCAGCCATAAGTCCAAGTGTAGTAAAAGCCATATTTTTGTCTTTCTCTCTATTCCTGATTGATGACAGCAAATAATGCATAGTTGAACCGAGATACTTCTTCATAAACAACTCCTTATGGAACGCTGCAAGCCTTGGAATTATAATAAGTAGAATTTGAGGCACTCCTTGTGTTTTCAAAATTCGTTGTGACATAACATCTGAAATACATAAAAAAAAGTTACAATTAAAACAGATCTTATAACTATACTATTTAAAAAAACAGTTTATTATGTTACTAAAAAAATGATAATGTTTCACCTTGAAAGATTCTTTCAATCTTCTCATTAAGAAGGTTTCTACAAACTTCTGACTCATAAATGGGCACAGGATATTGGACATTTTCAGTTTTAAATCCATCACAAAGGTATCCTCTCTTTACAGATGGACCATGTTGTTTTGAACTTATGAATATAATATCATCTGACATCATTATATCCTTTTGTGTATCTAAGACATACATAAGAGTATTATACTTAGTTTCCCAAGTAGCATTTGAACATCGTAGCAGTTCATTAAGGATAAGAAGCCCTCCATGGACTCTATCTTCTTTAGTTATGCCTTTCTCTCTAATAGGAATGTCTTCAAATGAAAGCATGGCCTCTTCATAGCACTGCATATACCACTGCGGTTTAGAAGTTGACTGTTTTGCAGTTTCCCTTTGTGTGGTGACCACTAAACCTGCCCTTAAAGCTTTGGCAGCAGCTTCTCTGATTTGTTGCTTGGGGTCTTTTAATGCCACTAAAATATGGTCAAAGAATCCTGAGACTTGCTGATAGAAATATGTAGGCATAGCAATAGCTAATTCCTTTAGCAGCAATACAGCAGAATGACGTCTTCCCTCATTCCTTTCCTCACATAATAATTCAAATGCTCTTTTTACCTCAAACTCAACATACTCAGCCCTTTTAACACCTGACACTGTAGCAAGGCGGCCAACTGTCTTGGCTGCCAACTCCATAACACCGACATCAGTAGAAGGTAATAGATTTCTGAGGTAATTGGCAAAGCGAGTTATCCTTGTTTTTGTTGTATCACAGTCGCCACCAATAAGGCACACTAAAAAAAATTGCTTTTTTAAATTCAAACATACAAACTTTAAAGCATCTATTACTTAGTATTATATATAACTTCTGAACAAATTGATTAAGTCTTATTTTTATTATATTGTTCATTTTTTATTATACTTTGTGTTTATACATAATTATATACAATATTATAACTTATTTAGGCATGCTCTACGAGATACTGAAATCTACATGATATAATAAACTTTCGGCGGAAAAGACACTTAATATGATCACCAAAAAATTCTGCTTGAAATCTGACAAATGCTTCTTATTGTTATTAATGACTTAATGAACATTTAAATGGAAAATAAATAGATGAGTTTTGCCGGTTCGAATAGCAACCCTAATAAAATTGACAAATCCATACCGATAGCGAGCACACCACCCTTTTTTTCATGGACATCATTACTGGATACCATTTCATATATTTGATGGTTGAATTCATCGAGGAATTGCGTAAGTTCCTCTTGAGGGACCTCTCTGAGCTCAGTTTTTGCATAGTGATACAATTCACGGGCGGTACGGGTTTGCACCTAGACGTTCC